>JANHFM010007389.1:30141-40866 GCA_032468115.1 Grayia smithii | reverse complement strand
GCTTTGGAGAATAGCTTGACTCCCTCTTCTTTGTGGCAGCCCCTGAGAACTTGGAACACTGCTATAATGTCTCCTCTTGCCCTTCTTTTCATTAAACTAGACATACCCAGTTCCTGCAACTGTTCTTTGTATGTTTTAGCCTCCAGTCCCCTAATCATCTTTGTTGCTCTTCCCTGCATTCTTTCTAGAGTCTCAACATCTTTTTTACCTCGTGGCGACCAAAACTGGATGCAGTATTCCAAGTCTGGCCTTACCAAGGCAATATAAAGTGGTATTAACACTTCACATGATCTTGATTCTATCCCTCTGTTTATGCAGCCTAGAACTGTGTTGGCTCTTTTAGCAGCTGCTGCACACTGCTGGCTCATATTTAAATGGTTGTCCACTAGCACTTCAAGATCCCTCTGACAATTACTACTATTGAGCAAGGTACCACATGTACTGGACGTGTGCATTTTGTTTTTCTTGCCTAAATGTCGAACCTTACTAATGTAATAAGAATTGCTAAAGAATTGCTCATTAACCCAAATTCCATTAAATCTGAATTTACAGATAGTCCCCAACTTACAAGCATTCATTCAGTGACTGTTCAAAGTTATAACAGGATTGAAAAAAGTGACTTAGGACCGTTTTTCACATTCATGACTGTTGCAGCATCCCCATGGTCATGTGATCAAAATTTGGATGCTTGGCAACTGGTTCATATATAAGACAATTACAGTGTCCTGGGATCATGTGATCATCTTTTGCAACCTTCTGATAAGCAAATGTAATGAAGAAATCAGATTAATTTAACAGCCGTATTACTAAGTTAACAACTGCAGTGATTCGCAAAATGGGGCAAAACAGCTATCTTGCTTAGCAAACATAAATTTGTTGCTGAATTGTGGTTTTAAGTTGAGGACTACCTGTATGTCATTTATGTAACTTTACGCAAATTCTCAGAATGCCTCTGAATAAGGTGGGCCTTGTCTATTATGTAGGGATGGTATCCGGCTGAAAAATGTCTCTTGTAAAGCCAATTGAACCAAGATCCATTTAAATGTGTATCCTTTAAGCTACAGTTTTAATAAAAACACATTTCTGAGTATAATTGTGCTCCAATCTGTGTATAGGTTCAGAAAGTTTGAGTTGGGTAAGATCACAATAAAATATGAAAACCAATTTCTCCCACTGCCAGTAATTGCTATCATCATCATTTTGATTAACGGCAGTTTTCTTTTTCTTTCCTCAGCTGCCAAGGTTAGATTGGCTTATTAAAACAAAGGTCTATAGTCTTTGTTGGAATAAAGGCAACTATTACTTGTTCATTTTGCATTGAAATATTTCACAGCGTTTCCTCTACAACCTGAATTATATTATTCCCCTCCTTTTTTTTTTTTTGTTTAAAGGAAAAAAGAAAAGAACTTTGGAATTGTCGGATAAGTCAAGATCAGCAAAATTTACAATTCACAGACTTTTCTTGCTAATAACCTCTTAGGCACTTTAATAATTCAAGCTAATTATGTCGAGACTGACTTTTGTGTATACTTCAACCCTATTTAAGGAACTACCATGGAGAAAACATACCTCGGCAACACTGGCAGGACAAACTACTATATATAAGCAGGGAGAACACCTCATACTCATTAGCACTGATGATGTTACCTTGTTGGGTAATGAAAGGTCTTCTAGCAAACAGCCAATCTCAGATTTCACACTTCGATTACTGCTTATAGAACATTTTCTCTCTTTTCATGTTAGCAGTGCTCCATGTCTTTAGTGTGTCTCTTGTGTTCCGGTTATTGCTGCTATTCTGTTATAATAAACTTATTATCTATGAGACTATGACCTTGACAAAATAGAGGCGTGGTGAATTTTGAAAGAAAAAATCAGTTAAAAGCACATACTCCTTGCTTAGGTCTACATGCCACTACTATTCGTAAGATTGCAATACGACTATCTGGATGAATGTTTATTCAAAAGGAATAATCAAGAAAACAATATTGAACCACAATCTCTCCTTGGTTCCAGTCACTTGATTGATTTCAAAAGGAATTATCAAGAAGACAACATTTATGAACCACAATGTCTCTTTGGTTCCAGTCATAGAACATAGAATAACAGAATTGGAAGGGACCTTGGAGATCATCTAGTCCAAATCCCTGCACAAGCAGGAGAGTCTATATTTCAGACAAATGGCTTTCCAATATCTTCTTGAAAGCCTCCCATGATGGGGCATCCACAATTCCTGAAGGCAAGGCATTCTACTGGTTGATTTTTCTCACCATTAGGAAATTTCTCCTTAATTCTAGGTTGCTTCTCTCCTTGATTAGTTTCCAAACTTTGATTCTTGTCTTGTTTTCTGGTGCTTTGGAAAATAGGTTGACCCCCTCTTCAAATACTGGAGCATTGCTACCATATCTCCCCTAGTCCTTCTTTTCACTAGATTATACGTACCCAATTCCTTGGTTGATTTGACACAGAGCTGTTGAACAATTGTCCCTTGTTCAATGAGTTCAGGTAGCAGGGAAGTGCAGAGTAGAATCAAACTATTTTAAGCCACTGTGTGCCTCTCTCCTCAATATGAAATGGAGAATCTTCTTGTATCTATGGGCATTTCATTTTGTTGCTCCTTACTCCCATTCTTACCATGATGTAATAGACATTTTGCCTTCTGCTTCTCAGTTTTGCAATTAGAAAGCTACTGAGTGCTGAGACCACCAACCTGCCTGCCTTGAAATATTCTAGTTAACAATGTTACTCCCATAATTATAAGAGCAAGGCCAAATGAAAGAAAATGGCATCCCCTTTTCTGCTAATTAAAAAAAATGCACACAAATAGTGATACAAGGGCAGTTTATCATCAGCTGGTATTTAATGCAGAATAGTTTATATTTCTTAAGGAGTGTTACCAGATTACAACCCCCCCAAGTCACAAAATGGCACCAAAAATATGTTTAAAATAGGATTTAGAGCTGATTAAAACATAACAACAAAGAAAACAAGGACTGGCCTTAAACTTAAAGGAGAGCACAAACAAACAAACAATAGGTAAGCTCATCTGAAATGAATATTGATTCTCAAGATTAAAACTGCAAGGCTTGAGCACCTCCAAAGTAAAATCAAGATTTTAGCACTACGCAAATATACACTGTATCTAGAAAACCTGGTCCATTGGAAGATTTCACTAAGCAGTCAGCAGCTGCTCCAAGAGAAATTCGAAAAGCACAAAGCTTTTTATACATTCATTTCTTTGGATGTTATATTAGCTACTGGCCAGGAGGAGGCACTACACAATCAATTTCATTTTTCCTGGAATTGCTCAGGTCTAGATGCCTTCTTTATAGATGTTGTATACTCAACCCTTTAATGCAGGAGTCTCCAAACTTGGCAGCTTTAAGACTTGTGGACTATGCTGGCTGGAGAATTCTGGGAGCTGAAGTCCACAAGTCTTAAAGCTGCCAAGTTTGAAAACCTCTGCTTTAATGGGATTTGAACCTACACGACTTACACTTGTTGACTATACAGTATGTTTACCTTTAGAGCTATATTAACCTGTCTATCAGTAGCTTTCAGGAAGGATGATCTGGCAGAAATTATGTGAGTATCCTGTCCCTTTTTCATTTATTCTAAGGGCCTTTTTCTGATCTTTGTTGATCTGAGCCTCATGCTAAAGTCTTCAAGAACACCTTCTCAAATGAGGGAGAGGGATACAACACCACCTATCTCCTGTTTACAACACAGTCCTTTCAGCAATCCCAAGAAGTTCCCATACCAGTTTACAGTCTGATTCAGCTGATTCTGAGGATACAGATAAACCCCCCAGTGACTTCAATGACAGTCAAAGAGAGTGCTAATGACCAGAATATACATCCTTCCATTCTCCACCAATCATTTAGCGCCGAAGACATTTTTGGGATGAGAAGTGAAACATTTTCAAACAAACAAACAAAAAATCCAGAAAGTTCAGTTGCCTACCTTTGGGTTAGGCAGTCTTTCTTTCCATATTACTAGAGTGCTCTTTGAGACTATTTAACAAAAATATGGTTTATTTTTTCAAATTAAGTCTAAACTTCCAAGGGGACAGGTGCAAGGAATGAATCACCCAGTCTCTTGAAATGACTTTATTTTCAATAGCGGGGGCACCATTTTTAAACACAGGTTTTCCTCACTTAAAATATTTGTGTCAGTTTTAACATGGAGCAAAAATAGCTGCTGTGTCTATTTTATTTTATGCTTATGGGAAAAAATAATGTTCTCTATTTTTAACAGATAATTTTAACTTCACTGAAGCAATTATCTGAAGTTATTTTTAGTGGATTATGACATGTTTTAGAAAGTCCATTTTTCTTGCTTGCACACAAGGCAAAATCTTCATCTATTACTATTACTGCACCTTCTCCCTGTTCAAGACTTGGTTTCATTCCACAGGAAATTAAATAATTTCTCACACATTTGATAGGGGATGGGAAGAAGACAGAGGTTCTGCTTTGTTCTTTATTACAAGATGTCCAAGGCAATTGGTTTAATAGGTCAGCTATCATAATTACATGCAATACTGTGGTTAATAAAATGCATGTGAGACATATATCGTCTATGAATATTAACTTCATTAAGCCCCATTTATCATTTCCTTATCTTGTACCTTGGGAAGGTTGGCATATTTTTACATGTTTTCAAAATGAATACAATTAATTATTGTCTGCATGAAGGCAGATAGCTTTATTACTTTATTTTGACACGGCCTTGTAACTTAGTTGAAGACTTTTATCATGGAAGTAGACCAAGCAAGTTCACTGAAACAGAAATTATCATGAAACAACAATCAGAAATGTATGACATCCTTTACTGAAGAACTAAAAAAGCAGTACCAAAGAACTACGGAAGTTGCTGTTTATCACTCTCATATTTCTTAATTGTCCTGCACAGAAAGATCAATACAGTAGTTGCAGGCTAATACATACTTGCCATAATTCTCATTTTCACATTTATATATTTACGGCCCAATGAAGATGTTACAAAAGCAATTGCTATGTATAGAAGCTTCTTGGCTTGGTGAAATAGAACCATTTCTTAAGTTTGTTACTTGGATGAGTAACAAAACATCTCCGTTTAATAAACTTTGGTCCAGTTGCCTTGATTTAACCTTTTTAGATGCTTTTGGCCTGGATGATTGAGTTTTCATTGACATATTTCAATACATTTTTGGGAGAAACACCTGCAAGAGTTATGGCAAGAGTACATTCCAATGACTATCTGGCTCTCTGCCTAACTTTAAATTTTTCATTTTGACTGAAGAAGTTACATGGATGAGTAACAAAATGTTTCAGTTTAATAAACTTTGGTCCAGTTGCCATGATTTAATCTTTTTAGACACCCACCACACATTTTTTTTCTTGTCAGTTTCTCAGAGGCTTCCTGAACAAGTCCTGCAGTTTTCCTGGCATGATTTCAGAAGTGGTTTGTAATGTCTATATCGTGAAAGATTCTCTAAGAAAAGCATAATTATACAGCAAGGTTTGTCATCTGGTAGCTGTAACTGCTTTGCACAGCACTTTGTAGATAAAATTGTTCAGCTTTGTCAATGTTTAAACTTTTCATAGGCAGAGTCCATGGTGACTATTGAGGCAATATCTAACCAATTAGCTAGGACTTCTGTTGGATTTTAATGAAAAGTAATGGTGCTTACTAGGATATCTTTTGCCACTTGTGAACTAGATACATGACCCTCCTAACTTTGGAGAAGAATGGGTGGGGTGGTCAGCTAGATCATGGAGGTGATCATTGCTCCAGTTCCTGAAGCAATCATTTATGCAGTCTTGGATGAGGATGTCCTGTGCCTCTGATTAAGATTTGTATTGGATAATCATTAACAAGTCTTCAATCTCCATATGAACTGAGTAAGTAGACTGAGGAATCTTTGGTGATCTCTGAGCTTGGTTGTTTTCTTGCAGATGTTTCATTACCCAAACTAGGTAGCATTGTTGGTGTTAATGAAGAGTGAAGTTTGCTCTCAAGTAATACCCCGATCAAGGAGCTACCAAACAAGCTGACAATAAACAGCCAAACCACGGAACCTCTAAGGCCACCTCCACCAATACTGGCAGGGCAAGCCACCAGAATATAAATCTGAAAGCAAACTCCAAATAATTTCCAAACAGGCAAACTAACTTCTGCAAGAAAACAATCACACTCAAGAGATCACCAAGGACCCCTCATTTCAACCCTGAGCTACAAATATTCTCCTTTATAGGAAGCAGATTATCTATCTGTAAACCACATTCAGTGTTTCACATTAAGCCATTGTGTAATCAGAATAGAGGTACTTATATTGTTTTTTGCATGTTATGTTTCTTTTTTTTAAAAAAAAATATCACTATGTTCTTAGCATCATATGATAGTTTTCATAATTCAGAGCAGTTTGACAGAGCAGTAATTCTTTTCTAATCAGAATCTCTGGTATCATCCCTTCTGGAAGAAATGCCTTAGCAACAGTATTGTTAAAGCTTAGGCATCCCATTCAGAACCTGATTATCTTTCTACATTTTCATACAAAATGGATTAATGTGTCCCAGTTTTTATTATGTTTTCAACACTTGTCATTTGGCATTAAGTTGACACTATGAAAATGTATTGCGGATCACTATGAATGGACAGAATGCAGTGGTATATAGAAGAAACAGTAAAGAAAGGATAATTTATGTCCCAGTCACAGAGATAATAATAATGCTGAAATAAAAATTGCACTTTGGACAAAACAATCATTTTGTGAAACAGAGATATAGGAAGGCAACTAAACTGTAAACTCATAAACTATGCAGAGGTCATAATGATCAAAGATCTGATTTTCGCAAATGTGCTCTGAAGTTCAGGAATTTCTATTTAAGGAATTTCAGATTTTAGGATTGGGAAACCATTTCCTTGAGGTCTAAGGAATCTGTTTTCAATCAAGAAAGACAATATATGGAAAACATATCAATCTTTTGCTTAGCAGATATTGCTAAAAGAAGTTATGACAATTTCTTCTTCCCTTTGTTCAGTTAGATTTAGAACATGCTGTAGCCAAGTATGACCCTAGTGAAATAGGATCTTTCATGCATTTCCAATGGGAATGGGACAACTTGCCACAGCCAAATCTCTGCGGCAAACTCATTATGGCCAACTTGCCATGGACAACTCACTACAGCCAACTCACCATGGGCAACTTGGCACAGGAAAACTCACCATAGCCAACTCATCACGAGACAACTCGTTGTGGGACAATTTAACAATTTTATTTAACTATTTAAAATAAATAAAAATTATTTTAATTTTTGCCATTCATATTTCATTCTGTCCCTCCTTTTGCATCCTTTCTTTAATGATTCTATTCCACCATTCCTTTGATATTAGGGTAACTCTTGTCCTGCAGTGAGTTGTCCTGTGGTAAGTTGTCCTGCAGTGAGTTCAGTGATGGGTTGCTACCAGTTCGGTCTGGATCTTGCGAACCAGTAGTAATGGTGGCAGGAGGCTCCGTCCATCCACCTGGACGTCATCACAGATGCTCTGCACATGTGCAGAAGTGACGCGTGTGTTCCCGTTGCAAACCAGTAGCGAAGGTAAGTGAAAACCACCCCTGAGCGAGTTGGCCTTGGCAAGTTGGTTGTAGCAAGTTGGCCATGATGAGTTGGCTGTGGCAAGTTGGTTGTGGCAAATTGTCATAGACCCATTTCCAGCACATATGCTTCAAAGAGGGGAGGCAAACCAGAAGGTCCTTATCAAGTAACCAGAGAACCAAGCCAATTCAATTATGGGAGACAATCATTCAGTTATCATGGCTCTGCACTATTTACAGCTTCAAAGATTTTAGCAACACTATGAACTGGTGAATGATTTGAATGCTTGATTTGGCACCTTCACGTTATACTAATTTTAAGTTTCCAGATGATCTGACATTGTAGTGTAGTTTACCTGTCATTCTGCTACACAATAATTCTATCTTGTCTAGACTACATTTTAAGTTCTTTATCTGAAATCAAACCATCACCATACTCAGATAACTATTAGTTACTACTAGTACACTTGATTTTCACAAGTACGACAAGTTCAGGTGAGAATCTGTGGTGAAAACATCTGGACTGGGCATGCTTATCTGCCTAGCAATTGGTCATGACATCAGCAATGAAATTTCTTTAAAGGAAAACCAAACAGAGTATGCTTGTGCACCTCTGAAAAAAAATTGGCATCAGATTAATAAAGTTTACTAGCTACATTTGCAGAGTAATGGAGGCAAATGTGGAAGTAGAACTGGAAGTATGGAATGACATTCTAAAAATCTGCGTTCTAAATTATTCTAAAAGTCATTGGCACAAGAGATTTAATTGGCTAGAAAGCATAGAGGTTGTCAGTTCAGTGCTGTAATTTTTTATTCAAGAGTTCAAAACAATTTTTTCCCAACTTCTGCTCCATCTGAAACAGTTCAGCTTCTTTTTCATTACAGGTTAGACACTGCATTTTGTGCGTGCGTGCGTATGTGGGGTGGGGGGTAGCATTCTTCAAATTTCTAGGCAGACAGGCATTTCAAGGTACAAATATTACTCAGGTCTAGCTATTACACTTATAGTTTATTCAGAAGCAAGACAGATGAGTGCAAAAATCTGTTTCTCGCAGTATAATATAGGGCTGCCCAGAGTATATCACCTACTCGCTTGCTCATTTATAACATATATTCCTCAGAAACTTGTAAAATGGCATTAAATGTATTTCACCGTGTCACCAAGAATTCATTGGAGCTCGTAGTAATGCATACGCTTTTCTCTTCAGCTGGATGCGTGTTTCATTTCTGCCTGACACAATCATCTGACAAGCAGGGCCGGCACTGGCAATGTTGAATATTTTCAAAGTCATGTAAATTAGGTTGACAGATCCATAAACATAAAATGGCAGGCATACCACAGCAATGCTTGTTAAGACACACTAATGGCATATAATAAACACATGATTCTGGGGCTATTTATAATGTGCTGATATATGCGCATTGTAGAAAAGGAGAGAGAGAGAGAGAGAAAAGGTGAACTTTGGTGGAACATAATGGGAGCTCAAATATTGTTTACAAACGCTAGAGGTTAATGGTATGTAAAAGCTGTTGCAGAATCTTTAAATGATTCTTTTGCCCTCCACGAAAGGTGCTTCTTTTACCAAGTATGCATAGAAGTCACACTTGGATGGTGTTTATAAAATCTTTTGGAGCGGATATTTCAAGTGCACCGTGACTGCTTCTTATCTCTTTTACATTTAAAGTAAAAGAAATGTTATTAAATTGTCAGATAGGTAAACTGTGTAGTCTGAGCTAAGCGAGATATCTCAGTGGGAATACTGAAGCCACTGGATATCATGTTTTATTATACTGGAGATCTGTTGGAATACAGTTTTCATGTATTCTCTGCAACAACTACAGCAGTATTCAACCAGTAGATGGCAGTGTTTATAAGTTTCATATATATACTCTTAGCCTTTTTTGTTGTTGTTCTGAGTAGAATTTCCTGTTTCCTGTTGCAGTTAAGCAGAAAGGCCCATGTGGACTGTGCACTTTTTTTTTTTTGTAGGGCTGTATTCAGAATTTCTGATACAATCTTAGATGCATCCTAAATTCTGGATGTGAAATAACTGGCTAATGTCAGTATAAAAAGCTGGTTTACAGAGTAATACAGGAGATTGTTGTGTAAACAGCAAATTGCAAGTTTCTCTGTTATCAGTGAAGGACTACAGGAAGACTGTTGGAAAGAAGAAAGAACGTCTCTGCCCTAATGCCAACAGATCTTGGTTTCTAAATAAGAAATTCTTGTGTTGCTGGAATCTTTATAATCATTTTCTAATCATTTTTTTGCTAAAAAAGACATTGGAAGAATTGTGCTTGAAAAGAATCCCCTTTGGTTTTATGCAGCTGCTAAATAGCTTGGCAGTAGCAAGAACATAATGTATAATTCTGAAACATGATGAATTTTTGTACCGTTAAGAAAAGCTTATGATAATCAGAAGGGCAGTTTCTAGGTGAGGCTCTATGGCAGACTAGACCTAGACTAGACTAGACCTCCCTGAAGGAAAAAGGACAGAAAAGCTGTAGAGATTGGCAGCTAGATGATAAATTCTGGCCAGCACAGTCTTTCTGGACAAAAGAGATTGTGATTACCAACTTGCACTATGGATACTTGATCTTTGTGAGCTGACTGAAGGAATTGAGGGTTTTGTGATCTGTTTTTGGGAACTGAAGGGTTTCAATCAAGCTCACAACCATAATATAGCCACCAGAAAAGTGGCAGAAACAGGAGAGGAGAGGATTTGCTAGAGCCACCTGCAGAGAGGAATTACACCAGATTTGTTTCAGAAAATGTTTTAAGGTTTAGGCAATACATTATCACCTGATTGTAAATTGAGTAAATCACTTGATAGTAAATTGATTAATTCACTTGATGCTAAAGTGAAAGCTTTTGAAAAAAAAAGGCTGGATGAAACATTTGTAAAGATGAAAGGAGATGAAAGAGAAGTTAGGAAGATGGAAAGCTCTGTAAAACAAGTATCTAGAGGTGTAAATGAAATGATGCCAAAGTAGATATTCTGAATAGTAAGTGTAAGTTATACACAGCTGGAAAAAGAGTTACCGTAGATAATTTGGCACTAATGGAATTAAGATAATTTTGTTTGACATTTAGAGTAATGACAGAGGATTCAAGTGAAGATATTAGCGGAAAAATATTAAATGCATTT
>JANHFM010007389.1:0-10927 GCA_032468115.1 Grayia smithii | reverse complement strand
TGAGCTTAAATGGACTCCAGAGGATGGTAGAGGACAGGAAGGCCTGGAGGAACGTTGTCCATGGGGTCATGATGGGTTGGACATGACTTCGCAACTAACAGCAACAACAATAGAGAGGCAGAGCCAAAAAGGAGAAAAGAGGGGCAGGGGCAAAGAAGAATTAATGTGGAATTTTTCTAGATCTTTCTAGAATCTGAGCACTAGAGTTTTGGGAGTGGAATCAACGAGGAGAGATTATAGCACTGGTGACAAATTGGTAAACTTTGTATACTTGAACAAGAAAGAACTATCAAGAACTATGAATCATCTCCAAATTAATGTTATTGCTTCCCAATTCATAGCTATTGTATAAACTGAACCTATCTTTCTTTTTATAGGCAAAGAATATCATCTCACTTGCAAGAATTCACAAATATATTCTTGTATATAGAAGGAGAGAGGATAAAGCCAAACTCTAGTTTCAATTTAATTTTCAGTTTCTCTCAAAATGTTTTTTTCTTTTATCTGGGGCAGGGAAAACAGAGGTTTTCTTAGCAATGTTTACTTATTGGGGAAATAGGTCGATATTGAGAGAGTAGTGCAATTTCCAACTAGTCATAAAAATCAGAGAACTCAGAAGACATGTGAATACGTATCACCTGAGTGAAGCAGTTTAGAAAATAACTCAATAATTCACCACAGAACTGTGGTAGCGCAGTGGTTAGAATGCAGTATTGCAGGCTACTTCTGCTGACTGCTGGCTGCCAGCAGTTTGGCAGTTTGATACTCACCAGGCTCAAGGTTGACTCAGCCTTCCATCCTGCCATGATCGGGTAAAATGAGGACACAGATTGTTGGGGCAATATACTGACTCTGTAAACTGCTTAGAGAGGGCTGTAAAGCACTATGAAGCAGTATATAAGTCTAAGTGCTATTGCTATTTTTGCACATTCTTGGTCTTTCTGATAAGACAAATTTAAAGATAATGATGCAGTGTCACTCTCCCCACTCCTCCCAAACAAGGATGTCCATGAGAGTACCAATATTTTTGGCACTATTGAGAACAATGCTGCCATAGTCATCTGTGAGTGAAGATGTATACTGAAAAAAATCAGGAAAAGTATGGTAGCCCTTTTCCAAGTAACGGGTTTTTTTTATTTAAAGCATAATGCATCTGATGAATTCACTGGATAATGTGACCTACGGCTCAAGAAAGCTTATGCCCTTTAATAAACTTGTTAATTTTAAAAAGGGCGATCAGACACCTTCTGATATTCTGTCACCATAGATGAACCCAGCAATCCTGGGTTGAAGAAATTGCACTGAGAATTGGCAACAGATAGAGCCAATTGCCATAGAATGCCTTGATAGCAGGTTTTGGTCACCAACCACCTTGCATTTGGATCCAGTGCCTTGTGTGGGTATGAAAGCAGCTACAGGGGATTGGTGCCAAATACTGAATTGAATCAGCAGCAGCTGCAGTCCTATGAGGAAATCTCATCCTGATGGAAGAGAAGAAGGAGGAGGGGAAGAGGGGGGGCAGTGTATTTCTGGAAGGGGTACATTAAGACCGCTTCATGGTCAGAAAGCTTCAATGATAGTTGAGGAGATAACATAACTGGACTACAAAATAAAGATCCCTGGTAGTGCATTGATGAATGTCTTTGGTTGCTATTTTGTTTTGAAAATGCATTGATTTTATTATAGTTTTTAATTTGTATACACTCCTAAGTTCTTGCGAGTTGGGCAGCTGTGCAAAATAATAATAATATAATAAGGGATACAGAGAAGTAATAGATAATCTGTATTTTTGCAGTTTAAAGAACTGCCCTAGCTAAGAAAACCAGAGCATTATTGAGATGACATTTGTTGGCTCCAGATCAAATGTTTATATAGTCTTAGATTCCACTCATTCTTTTACATCCTAATCATGATTGAAGAAACACTTTGATTCTAACAAGACTCTGGAATGGTGTCCCCTTGTCTGTTACTTGTCTACAATGGAACCACAATAGTTGGTTGAGGATTCAGAGGTATATTCTGAATTTATTGAATGTTTCAAGAATGCACATGTGTAAGCCAAGGAGAAATGGTGTGGACAAAGCAGAAAGTAGATGTACCCAGAGTCTTAATTTCTAACTACTTTTTATATAAATAGATTCCTGTCACATTTCCTCTCTTCCATTTTCTCCATTTCTAAAATTAAATTTTATTAAATGCATTTCTCTGAGTCATCTCATATGAAAGGAATGCTGCCTGCTGTTAGATTCTTTCTCATTGCTGTTAGATTCTTTCTCATTGGGAAACAGATCAGTTTCCAGAGTTCTCCAAGCTTCTCCAAACACACTGAAATCTGCTGCTCTATAACATATGATGAAACTCAGCCTTCTGAGATGTATTCCTTGATATTTTTCAATTTTCCTCTACAGCCCTGACCTGTTACTAGCCATGTTTAAGAGAGTTATGAGGTGATTGTGAGAGGGAAGTTTCCTGGAGTTACCTTCCTAAAATATGGCAGGAGCTTACAATTTAGTTATGTTCTTAGAAGAAAATATATTTAAAATCATAAGGCAAACCAGAGGCATTATTTACTGTTCATCATAAAGGTGTAAAGGTCATCACATAAAATGGATTCATAAGCTGAAGATCTGTCGTGACTCTCTGATCATTCATGAATTTTCGACCTTAGATTTTCTTATTTGCTTTTCCCGTCTCTAGATTCTATGATTCTAATGGGCTCAGTGGAGCGAACTGAACTCCAGGCTCTGCTGCTCAGACACCTCAGCCCAGAGCGACGTCTGCATCTTGTCAGGGAGATGCCACAGAAACTGATTGAAGCATCTTATGATGGACACCAGTGGAAGCATGAATCATTCGCTTTTGTGGATGAGGATGTGGATGAGGAAGAAGAGGACAAGGGAAAGACTGAGGTAGTGAATGGGAGATTAATAAAAACAACAATAGCGGAAAGAAGAAACAGAAAATGTAACTAATGGGACATAGTGACAAGGTAGATGAGATGTGAAACAGGAAGTCTTAAGTTCAAATCTCAGAGCAAACTCACTGAGTGCCACTAAGGAAATTGTAATTTACTTTAGTGCATCCCCTTTGTAGTATGGGGAAAATAGCTGCTTCTGCTGAAAAGTTCATAAGGATTGCTGAAATAATATAGGTAATAATTTTTGGAGAGGAAAATTTTTTTAAAAAGTAGTAGAAATGCTAATTCTTGCTTTATTTTATTTTCACAGCAGCCTGCTTTAACCCCTGATTACCCAGAAGGACCTAATGGGCCAGTGACTCCTCACAAGCTAGTGGCAGAGGCACCAACACCTCCACAAACTCCAAGTACTGTGTCTTACTGGTCTCTTGTGGTGGGATGTGATGGCCAATATTTGAAGATTTAAAGGGCCTTTTCTAATTGGGTTATGGAATATAGGAGGGAAGGGGGACCTCATTTGGATTGCTGAAAAGTAGACATACACCTGACTTATCAACTTGCTAATGCTAATGTTTACTTTGAGGGGAACAGAAAGGTGATTATAAAAGAAAGGTAATCATAAAAGAAAGAACAGAAAGGTGATAATAAATTATGCAAGTACAGACTGCATTTTTTAAAAAAAATATTTTATAACATAAAAATTCCATTTCTAGTTAAACAGTGTGTTTAACTATTTTTAGAAAATAATAATCAAAGTGTTCACAACAATATTCATTACATTAGTATAGAACTATAATAATAATAATAATAATAATAACAACAACTTATCCATTTTAACAAACCTTCCTTGTATCATTAGCGCTTTTCTTTTATCTACATGTTCTAACTTCTGTTTTTATTAGCTAGCCATTGATAAAATAAGCCCCATGTCAAACAGTATTCAGTTTCTTCCTTTTCCTTAATTGTAAGTGTTAGTCTATTCATTTCTTCCCATTCTGATATTTTTAAAATCACATTTTCATCTGTAGAGATCTCTTCACTTTTCCATTGTTGTGCAAATACAATTCTAGCAGCAGTTAATACATGTAAAATCATATATGTATTCCCCTTGTTATACTGCATTTGTATTAGAGGTATTTGTTAAGAGATGAGAGCCCGTAAATTGGAAGTTATGTCACACACTTATGTTATACACTTTATCCCTCCACACCTTTTTTCATCCACTTTGCTCATGTATCACTCCACCAGATAAGGCTGTTTAATATTATGGGGATTCTATATTTTCACCCACCAGGTTATATGACAGAACTTCCCATTCTTCTAATTCATCATTGCTTTATCTCTCAAGATCACTGTTCCATAAACATGGAACCAAAAAACTACTGATTTCTTTAGTGAGTGTTGTCTGCTTTGCCAGGCATATCCTCAGGGTTATTTATATTTTTAATAAATTTACAATGAAAACAAAAAAAATTTCATAAAGCATTTAAAGCAAAAGCACCAGTAAGGATTGCAGGATAGTTTCAGTTGAACACATTTGGAACCTTCAAATATGTCCACATATGTCCAGGTTTGCCAGATTTATTTTAAAAGAAGAAGGAGAACTGACAAATCCAGGTTGTTTTTGGATAGAAAGCACTCCTAGTCAGGGGTGGGCTTCAAAAATTTTAGCAAGGGGTTCTTTGCCCGGTTGCTGTGTGGATGTGGCCATGGTGGATGTGGCCTAGTCAGCCTCCTGCACCATGGTGGGGGGGAATTTTTGCCCTCCCCAGACTCCGGAGGCTTTCCTCAAGCCTCCGGGAGGGTGAAATCAGCCTCCCCAGGCTCCGGAGGCCCTCTGGAGGCTGGAAATGGGCCCGTTTCCAGCCTTCCTGAACTTTTGGTAGGCCCCTTTTTCATCCTCTCCGAGCCTCCATGCGTGCCCTGCACTTACCTGCATCCAAATGGGACTCCTGCGAAGGGCAGGTTGGGGTAGGCGGGGCCAGCCAGGAGTGGGATTTGGAGGTTCTCTGAACTGCACAGAATCTTAGCTAGAGGTTCTCCCAAACCCCTGCGAGCCCCTAGCAGCCTAACCCTCACTGGCCCCAAATCACCTTGTCAGCACCTGTGGCTCAAGGTAGATTAGACCCTGGGTTTCTGTGATGTCAATCCAACCACTACGCCACAGCTCTCTCTCATTGTATTTATTTGATATTGAATGGACATTTTTGCAAGCTTCTCTAATAAAGCTCCGGGCATATAAAAGAAGTGCCTACATCCTCCACCATCTGGAATATCAAGCATTCTAGGAAAAAGGGGCCAGGAATGGAACATCTGAACACTGACAACAACTGGACCCTGAAACCATAATCAAGAGAGCTTGGTTGTAGCAGAAAGCAGCTTTTTGTCATCTTGTCAGTAAGAAGGATGTTTATTTGCTGCTACATTCAAACCAGCAGCATTGCTATAACTTGAGTTTCTGCTCACTATGGACAGCTGGAGAAGCTGCATTGGCAAAACTAATTACAGAGTAAACTGTTCAGTCCAAGTTTATTTTTTACCTTCAGGCCTGAAAGATTAAAGAATTTATCTCTAGACAGTGGAACCATTTCTCTTCCTTTTTCCATTTGCTTCCTTTTCACCAGAGCTTCGGGAAAAGAAGACTGGTGAGAGAAAGAGAGGCAGGGGAGGGAAGGAGGGAGAGGGAATTGAATATATCCACGTAATATAATCCTTGGCTGGTTACTGGCGACAAGCAAAACTGAGCAAATCACCGGCTGAATATTGTTTCACAAAGACCACGAAAACAGAAAACCCAGATACATAATTTCATGTTCTTTTCTGTTTCATTTTAGGAAAGAGGGGCAACAAGGTGACATGGCTGACACAAACACAACACTTCCATCCCTCTGGCCTTTTGTTGACATAGCTTGAAAAAAGAATTGCTTTGTTTGCTATGTAGCCCATGAATGACATCATCCCAAGGGAAGCGGCAACTGAAACAGTTGAGATTAGTTTTGTTTAATGCAGGCATATATATCCTGAAGACCCTATTCTGTTTCTCCAGGAAATGTCAGAAGAGTTCATTACATTCATGTGTCCTTAGGGTATTTGTGTGTGTATGATTCATTTCTAATGTGTGGACATCTCTGAAGGACATATTTGGTGTATATATGCTCTCCCTCTCCCTCTCCCTCTCTCTCTTTCGGAAATCCAGTTGCATGCTCTCAGCAATAGCTCCTCCATAATTTGATATGTGAATGATAAAGGGGAGATAAAACTCCCCACTAAGGTACTGTTTTGTGATTGTACAAGAAATTCAAATGACCTGTTAAGAACTCAGCCATACGAAAACGGAGAAACATTTATGCTTGTACCTAAGAAAGAATTATAAAAAACTGGTCTTTGAGACAGTACTTGCAACCATAGTTGGCTAAACCATTCTGTTGATTGGCTACAAATTGCATACCAGAGAAATTGCAGCTCATAGAAGGA
Source organism: Grayia smithii (assembly GCA_032468115.1). Classification (NCBI taxonomy): domain Eukaryota; kingdom Metazoa; phylum Chordata; class Lepidosauria; order Squamata; family Grayiidae; genus Grayia; species Grayia smithii. The sequence continues at coordinate 4,536 of JANHFM010007389.1, read as the reverse complement.
AAATTAACTGTTTGCTATTATATATGTAAAATAGACACATACCCAAATATAATATATAGATTTGTAGATCAGAAGTGAAGGTTTTAACTCTAACAGATTTAAAGATCCATTCAATAGCAATAGCAATAATAGCAATAGCACCAAGATATATATATACCACTTCATATGCTTTTCTCTAAGCAGCGTCAACCCAAAGCCAACAATCTGGATCCTCATTTTACTAACCTTGTAAAGATGGAAGGCTTGAGTTGGTCAGGATTGAACTCTTGGCAGTGGTCAGAGTTAGCCTGCACTACTGCATTCTAACTACTGCACCACCACAGCTCTTAATTCACTTCACTATCTCCCAAGTGATTCTCCAATAGTTATGGTTTTTTCCCCCCCTTTTCTTTTCCTTCTGCAGAAATTGCTTTCCTGGAGAATTTTATGCTGATCACACATTCTGGCACTGTTTCTTTTGTTTCTTTTTTTAAAATAAATAAATAAATAAATAAATAAATAAATAAATAAATGTTATTAATTTTCTATTTATTACATTTCTTAGTGCTTAATAAAATCATGTTGTTTCTTTATTGGCCTCATACTTGTGCTAGGAAATGTATTTATTGGTGACTAAGTCTGTCATCCTATGCATGCTTTCCTGGAAGCATCCTATGCATGCTTTAACTCAATGAGACTTCTTCCTGAGTATCCAGATATAGAAGATTCAAGCAATTAAAGATCACATATGCCAAGAGTCAATCTTCTGAGCAATTATAATTTCCATCATTCATGTTCCTTGGCCATTCGGGCTGAGGATGATATATTCCAACATCTCTAATCCAAAACTGGGAACCACTGGTAATTTAAGAAAGATCTTTTGCAATCCATCAAAATGATATTCTTTTGTGAGCCAAAAGAATATCATGTACCAAATTTACAACTGAAAAATGGTTGAACTGGTTGTTCACCAAATTGTGCTGGCTGTCCTTTATCGAGAGAAAGGAGAGGAAAATGGCTGAGTTCATGGAGAATACAAATACCTAAAGGCTATGGGAACTAGGATCTGTATCAGTGGTGGGTTGCTCCTGGTTCGTCCCAGTTCATGTGAGCCGGTAGCGGTGATGATGTGACTTCACCGAACGGTTCTCCGTGACCAAGAGCTGGGCCTGCCCGCCTGCCCCTACCGTTTTTTTTGTCCTTTATTTCTTCTGTTTTCACCCAGATGATAGGCGCTTTGGAGCGGATTGCTGCGCTTCAGCTGGTGAAAACTGCTCTGTGCTTGCACAGAGGGCTTTTTGAAAGCCAATTCCCACGTCTCAACTGGGAATAAATGTAATGCGCATGCGTGGAGTGCCCGTTTGGCGCGCATGCCAGCGAAGTGTAGCCGCCTAAACAAAGTAAGAAAATGAACAAAGCTGCTGGCATTGCATCTGCCCCCCCCCCCCTGTAGCTTGGAGCTCCAAGCAGAAGAGGTCCTTGGCTATTGCGAAGAAGTGTGAAGGGAGGCAGATGCCATGCCGAGAAACCAAGAGCAAAAGTAGCAGAGGCGAGGGCAACAGGAGTGTGTGTGTGTGTGTGTGTGTGTGTGTGTGTGTGTGTGTGTGTCTCCATGGTCCCTGGGTGACAGCCAGGGCTTCTCTGCCTCCTCTTTTCTTCAGGGCTGTGGTGTCTGCCTCCAAGTCCTTGCAGAGGGACACACACGCACGCATGCGCCCCTGTCACACACACCCCACTGCTACTTTTCTTCTCAGTGCTCTTAAAGTGGATCTTGAAAAGCTGCAAGACATTTCCTTATATCACCACTAAACTCACTGTTGGGAGTATCAGGCTAGCCCTTGAATATATGAGAAGTCTTGGGCAGAGCTCTTCCAAAGTTCTCCCAAGTCTTCTCCTTGTGTGTTTGCTCTATGATATATCCATCACTTCCGTCCCCAGCAGCTCTCTCCTTCTTTGCAAAGTAAAGAGGCTTTTTGTCCCTCTTGAGTTCCCTGATCCTCCCCTATCACTGTCAGAGGCATCCGTTTACACTCGCCCACCCTTTGCCTTTCTCAGCTGGAAATCCCAGCTCATAGCGACTTTACTTTGCCCAAGACTTCTCATATATTCAAGACCATGGAGACACACACACATGCACACACACACACACACACACCTGTTGCCCTCAACTCTGCTACTTTTGTTCTTGACTTCTTGGCGCAGTGTCTGCCTCCCTTCACATTCCTTGCACATGCCGGACTGGAGTGGGAAAGCTCACATGGGAGCAAGTGCGTGAGAAGTTGTCTGCTGTGGGGGAGCACCTTGACTTCCCCACTTGCTCCTCACGGTCACCCTGAGCTGAGCTGGTGTGATTATTTACTTGGGCAGCCCCAATGACCACAGCAGCAACAAGCAGCACCACAACAATTAGGTACAGTAAGATTTGGTGGCACAGAAATTCTTCGGTAAAAAATAGTGCATCTCTGAGGGGCTTTTGGCAAATAACAAAAAAAAACACCCCAAAACAAACCCAGGCTTGTGAAATCACCCTGTCTCTGCAGCATCAGTCATGTGACTGAGTGGGCATGGCTAACTCGACGTCACACAGTAAAGTGCTGCTCCACCTTGCCGTGAGTGATATTGAGTTGGCCACACCCAGTCAGTCACATGACCACCAAGCCACTCCCACAGTCACTTGACCACCAAGCCACACCCACCAAACAAGCCACGCCCACAGAACCGTAAACAATTTTAGAACCCACCCCTGATCTGTATGATGTTTTGGGTACAGAAGTAATGAATGCTAGCTATGTAGCTGTTGAAGATATAGGGAATAATTTCATGGTAAGGCAAAGGCTGTTTCCAGGGCCATTTATTTGCTTAACTTTGGTGTCTCAACCCTGATACATATATCACGTGTTTCCAAATAGCAGACAGCAAATTAGAAGTGTGTTGTGAAGTAACCCAATAATCCATCCAACCAGCAAAAGTAATTTAACTAAGATGGAGTGAGGGCTTACCATGGAACAATCTATCACTAATGACTGGAACAGGTGCACAAAGTGTCTTAATAAATCAGTAACCTGAAAAGCACATAAATTACTTTGAAGGTTAATGTATTTTCCTCCTTGTTTCCCAAACATCTTAAAGCTATGTTCATGAATATTTCAGAAACTGCATAGAAAATCTCTCTGGAATATGCTTGAGGTGCTAGATAAAGGAAGAAATGGAAACAATTTTACTTACTCTAAGTGAGGATCATTATGGACCAGTGCCTTACATATCTTCCTAGCAATGAAACCTACTGAGCTATAAACTTTTAAGAGGACTGTCAGGGTCCTATTATTAACTTCACTTAAAATTGGATTCCCCTCCCCCAGATTCTTTCAGCTTATAGTTGAGAAATATTTTCTCAGTGAAAATATATTGAACTTTAAATAAGATTTGCTAAGGCACAATTTCCTCTTTCTTCCTTTCCAATCCATGAATTGGGCTCATCAGACTTAGTCTACCTTCACCCAGCAAATATTTGGCCTTCAGTGTAGCAGCAGTCTCAATGTCTTTCCAATCGAGCTCAAGCATCCACTGCAGTAGGCCATTTTCTACAGCTTATACCGAAATAACAGTATACAGTATGTAACATGCTCTGTGTCAGAAAGTGCTATACAAAGAATTGAGAACATTTAGAGTTCTTTATAAATACCCAAGTGGAGAGACAGAGAACTGGATATTGGAGTATCTGAATGGGTGGCTAAATATCTATTTACCCTTTTTTTGGCGTATAAGACACACTTCTCCCTGAAAAAAAAAGACAGTGAAAATTTGGGTGTGTCTTATACACCAAATGTAGCCAAAAATGTGAGGCACAGTGGCTGTGATGGTCTGTGGCAATCCCTGCAGCCTGGAACAGCTGATTGGGGGCATTCCGGGAGGCCAATCCACCCACCAATCAGCTGCTTGTGCTGAATCAGGCTGCAATAATGTGCTGAACCTGGCCTGGCTGTTTGCTATTTGCTGCAGGGATGTGTCAGAGTTTGCAACAGCAATCACATCCAGAAAGCACACAAGTAACTGATTCAGCAGGATTCAATAACTTCCCTTCATATATAATATAACACATGAAGTAAATGTACAATACTAAAAGCAGGTTTTCCAATGTGGTAGTAAATACAAGCAAAACACAAGCAGCGGAGAGGAGTTTCAGTTTTAGTTTCAGAGATCAGCATAGCATGCAACTTGAGCTAAGCCACACCCAGGCTCCTTGCTGTCTCCGTGTTGCTCACACAGCAAATACTGTTTCAGTTTCCAAACAGCCTTCAACTCTCTAACACACTGACAGGAGACTAGCCAGATGAATACCAAAGGATGCTGGTAGGCAGAGGCAGATTTTTTTTCTTATTTTCTTCCCCCAAAACTAAGGCACATCTTATACTCTAGTTATTGTTAAAGTTTCTTGAATTGGATCCTAAATTTGTTGTTGTTGTTGTTAGTTGCAAAGTTGTGTCCGACCCATCGCGACCCCATGGACAACATTCCTCCAGGCCTTCCTGTCCTCTACCATCCTCTGGAGTCCATTTA
>JANHFM010007387.1:45792-56087 GCA_032468115.1 Grayia smithii | reverse complement strand
TCCCAGAATTTCCCAGCCAGTGCTTGGTGGGGAATTCTGGGAGCTGAAGTCCACACATCTTCAAGTTGCCAAGGTTGAGAAACAATGGTGTAGACATTGAAAGTATTTTGTTGTTAGCTCAGCAATTCCAGAAGATGCTGTGGCATGAACAGCAAGCACCTGGCTCATCTCTCCTTTTCATTCACTACACAGACCAAAACTGATAGGTGCTATTCAGCAGAGGGAGAGAAGGATGCTTGGAAAATTTGCAATCCATCTCCTATTTAGGAATGATGGGATAGAAGGCATGGCTTATGTTTAAGACAAATATCCATTGCAACCAACTTTATGCCTGTCTAACTTCCTTTGGCCATTCTGCACCCCCCAAATTTTCCTAGAAAGTATCCCAATTCTTCAGGCCAATTCACAGAGGAAAAGCAGAATCTGTTCTACCAATTCTGTCTGGGCTGTCTCCCAGTTGACCCAGACATGTTACAGACAGTAGGCAAAAGAAGGGGGTGGGCAAAACCCCAAATCCTTTATTTTGAAACTGCTTTGCACTGGTCTGACTATCCTTGTGTTTTCATACATGCACACCTGGCCTCTGGTCTTCCCCCATGCACAGTGATACAATTCCAAGCAAACATCAGTTGCTGAAAGAAGAGTAGACTAGATTTTTTTTTATTCCTGTCCATACAATACTCAGAGATCATGACTCAGCCTGTATCACTCTGTCATCCCTACTTTTTCCCCTTGCCAAAGAAAATCCATTGCATAACAAGAATAACATTTATCACTTTTTAAATTATGAAGTAATTATTTTTATTAAGGAAGGCCTTCTTTGAGGCTGAAGGATAATGAGATTTGTTGATACATTTCTGTTTAGAAATGTTTTACAGGTAGTTCTCAAGCCCAAAAAATGCTACATGAAACAGTTGTTAAGTAAGTTTGCCCCATTTTATTACTTTTCTTGTCACTGTTGTTAACTGAGTCACCGCAGTTGTTCAGTTAGTAACATGGCTGTTCAATGAATCTGGCTTCCCCATTGACTTTGCTTGTCAGAAGGTCACAAAAGTGGATCACATGACCTCAGGACACTGCAACCGTCATAAACCACCCATTGCCAACCTTCTGAATTTTGATCATGTGATCATAGGGGTGCTACAACGGTTCTAGAGAAAAATGGTCATAAATCACTTTTTCCAGTGCTGTTGTAAGTTTGAACCAGTGGTGGGTTGCTCCCGGTTCGGCGCAATCCGGTAGCGGTGACGGTGTGATGTCACCAAACCGGTTCTCTGTGGCCCACCTGCGTGCCCGTACTTACATTGTTTCTCCGTTTGTCTCTGTTTTTCTGCTCTGCCCTGCGCATGCGCAGAGCGCTTGTTTTGAGGGTTTTTTTCCAGGTAGATTAGTTACTGCACATGCACGGAGCACACGTGTGGCGAACGCGCAAAGCACGTGCATGAAGAGAACCGGTAGTAAAGGTAAGTAGAACCCACCCCTGGTTTGAATGGTCACTAAATGAACTGTTGTAAGTGGAGGACTACCTGTATTTTAAAATTTAACCTCAAGAAGAGTGAAGGAGTTTGCACTTTTTAAAAAAAAAATGTTCAAGAAGCCCAAGCATACTTGCATTTTTTTAGCGGCTTCTTGAAACAATGTTATGACAATGCTGATGGGGAATTCTGGGAGTTGTAGTCCCAGTGGGTCCTCAGTTGAGGCTGCCTGAAGCAAGATATGCACTCAGCTTGTGCCTTGAAATGCTACACCTGGCAAGCACTGAGGTGTTTTGCTTTCTTGCAACACTTAATAAAATATTATTCTTTCTGTTTTGCACAGTCCGATATTACAAAGCCAAATTCCTCTTATCGCTTTTTTAAAGGGAAATGACAACTTGGATGGTACATCCAACACTTCCGTGTACTAAAATTCACAAACCAAGTGTGGCATCCTTACAGCCTTTAATTCCTTATGGTAAAACCAGTAAAAGTACCTTGATAATAATAATAACAACAACAACAACAACAACAACAACAGCAGCAACAACATGGCATTCAAGTCCTATTGAGGACAAGACACTGCTTACGTTCCACTGAAATCAGTGAAGAATCAAGGGTTACCTCCAAATTTAAGCCTTATTTTTTTCACAGAATCCCTTGCCTAGAAATATTGCTATTTGGAATAAGGACGCTCTGTATTTAAAAGGCTACAGATTTTTTTTTATTGTCATTTTTGGTTCTGTAAAAAAAAGCATGAATGTCATGAAATAGAAATATTATGTATTATGTTATAGTCCGGTCTCACTGGCATTGTCCAGTATCCAGGCCTCTCTGCTCATGAAGCATCCTGGAGATCTTGCTGTTTAGCTGTTGGTTTGAGTGCCAAGCTTGGCAATTTGGTTCAAATGTTTCGTCACCATTCATGGAGACATCGTCAGCGTGCTTTGAATTGTGCTCGTCTGTCAGAACACCTTTTTTTTAAAATGAGATGCAAATTAGTCTGAATGTTGTTTCAGACCAATTTGCATCTCATTAAAAAGATATTTAAAGACCTGTGTTCTGACAGATGAGCCCAACTCAAAGCACACTGATGATGACTCCTCAAATGGCGATGAAACGTTTGCAACCAAAGTGCCAAGCTTGGAGCTCAAACCAACAGAACTAACTACCAACCGAACTATTAATATTCAAACACATTTCAATCTTGCTCTTTTTCTGAAAGTGGAAACTGGGGGCTGGGTTTTAGTTGGCCAAAATAGTTTGGGCCTGCTTGGAATCTCCACATCTGTTAAAGCCACAAACCTTCACAAATCACGATTAAAAAAAATACTAATGTCAAAATGTTGCCGTGCGGTTATACTTCTGTTGGGGCGTGTGCAGAGACACCATATCAGACCCTTTTTCCCTTTCCTTGGGAAACCTTCATTTACCGAGACACAATATCCTCGGTAACCTTCATGCACACTGTGCTTACTGAACTAAAGCCTCCTTTAGTTCTCCCCTCTGAATAGGGCTGGTTCTTGCCCGTGCCTTGTGCAGCTAGGGATTTGAGCGCAGTAGCCCATTTCAAAGCCCATCCTTTTCTGTTTAACAATTGGTGCATTAGGCTAAAATATTCACACAAATGTGCTGGCAATTGAAAAGGGTTTGCGGAGTAGTGACAAGGTCCTTCTTTTTACCTGGGCCTGCAGAATGATGAATGAGCATTAGCAGAATATTCTCTTTGGCCTTTAGGTTTACCTTGATCTTCTCACAGAATGCAAATTGACATTATACCCACATTTCTATGGGATTTTATTACCACGGTCACGACGTGAGGGCTTTCTCTCCCTTTCTCTTCCTCCCCTTCCTCCACCCCAATATGAATAGTGTAAAAGGGGAAACATATGATTGCAAAGAAGCATTATTGTGCTGGGAATGTATAAACAGCTGAGAAGAATAGCACGACATGCTCATAATGGAAGTGAAAGCTCTTCATTTTGTTCTGATTGTCTACCCTTCCTTTTTAAACAACCTTCCCTTCTCCCCCCGCCCCCAACTATCAATACAAAAAAGGGTTGGGGGGGAGTTGAAAAAGAAGGGCATTCACGCTGCTTGAAAGAAGCTTTTAAGTTGATCTGTGCCCACACAAAAGCGATGCCATGCAGGAGCACACATCAAGTTGAAGAAGCAAACTTGGTCAACCACCGTCCCTCATTGGCCCAGTGCTAGGAAACCTGCTGCTGATGCTGTTGATGCTGCTGATGTTCTACTGTATAATTTTCATGCGTGGAAAAAAAAAAAAGATCAGATAAACTTTTCCCCCTGCCATGATAAACAACTGAAATAATTTTTCTTAGCTGTCAGGTTCTTTCCTGGTTTGTTCTCACACTGTTCCCAGCTCGTAAAAGGCAACCAAGCACAGCTCTTTGGTTTGATAAATGGTTCTTTTTCAATTGGTAGCAGGCTGCAGGAAAAAGAGATAATCCTGGATAATGTGGACACAGTTTTCATTTAATGTCACCCAATTAAACCACAATTATCTGTAGGGCAACAGCAGAAAGAGTGGAAAGAATAGCTGGAGAAGGAAAGCCCTTGCTCTTTCTCCTCCCTCCACCCACCCGCATTTTTAGACCACATACATTAGTTAGGTATGTTCTACTGGTAGTTCTTGGCTTACGACTCCAATTGAGCCCAAAGTTACTGTTGTTAAGTCAGACATTTCTTAAGTGATTTTTGCTCCGTTTTACGAACTTCCTTGCCTCAGTTGTTAAGTGAATCATCACAATTGATAAGTTTGTAATCCAGTTGTGAAGTGAATCTAGCGTCCCCGTTGACTTTGCTTGTCAGTCGGTCGCAAAAGGGGATCACATTTTCGGCTCTTTCTACTGGGCGTCGTCTCCTCTGGGAGATGTAATAAACCAAAGCTGACACGCGGGAAGGTCTTAAACAAACTTTGGTTTATTCGCCGAGGCAACAGTATGAACAGACGGAAAATGAAACAGAAACAAAGTCAGCACTGAGTGCAGCAGCATCCCAGGGCCTGATATGTACTCCCCTCCCCAGTCATTAATCAATTAGCTAATTACCCCACTTACAGCACACTGGCCATGCGCAGAGGGGAGGCGTCTGGTAGGTCGCTCGCTCCTTCCGCCCTACCACCACGCCACTTGCGAACCGGTGCTATAGGCTTGTCTAATTACCCTTCACCAACACCATGTGAACTCCTAACCAACCCCCCCCCCCTCGCTCCTGCTGTATAGGTGAATGCGTCCAACATCCCGCTGCCTTTCCTCCTCTGTTGCAAGGTGGTGAGCTGTTCACGGCTTGACACACATGACTTTGGGACACTGCAACCGTCATAAGTATGAACCAATTGCCAAGCATCTGAATTTTGATCACATGATCACAGGGATGCTGCAAATGTCATAATTGTGGAAAACTGACATATAGTAAGTCATTTTTTTAGTGCCGTCATCATTTTGAACAGTCACTAAATGAACTGTTGTAAGTTGAGGACTACATGTATTACAGGCACATACAATGTACGTATGCATAGATTTGTCTGTATGACACAACAGCTCTCTTGGCTCTTCATTGCAGGATTTGAGCTCGCTTGAGTAGCAAAGTAGAGGTCAGTGAGGAACATATAGGATTGTGCAGAATTCTACATTCTCTGGATTTTTGTTCCCCAATGAAGTTCTGAGAAAAATCAGCATCTTTTGGGGCAAAATGCTTTGTGGTTGTTGGGCAACATGTCCAAAGGCTGCGGTCACTTTTATTTCCTAGCAATTGGATTAAAATCTGGTCTTCCCTTTGAACTTCTGAAGTAGGCATCTTACAAAGGAGAAGCAGCTTTGGTTGCCACATCACCAGGTCATGTAAGCAGAGCTGCATTCCCACCTGGGCTGCTATTACCATCCCCAATTTTAAATGGATCTCTTTTTTCACGTCAGAGATTGCTCAAGCCAACCAGATGAGTGATACAAGCTGCTGAATACCAGCCGCTTGTTTGATATTGATAGTTCTGTGCGGTATGCAGGTAACACCCTCTCCTTCACAAGGGTCTTTTCAGTATGTTGTCCAACCAGTTATCTGATAAGTTATTGGCCAAATAAAACATAATTCTTTTGTCTAAGGTTCAAGGGGTAGTTATGAAGAAAAGGTGGCTTTTCTTTTTAAGGAAGTCATCTTCAGTAAACCTGCTACAGAGTTTATGTCACTGGGACAATCAGCATATTTAAAAGTTTGACTTTGGTCCTTGTGTCATCTGTTCTTCGGATTACACATTTTCTTATGCAAGGGAGGTGATTGCCTCACAGTCCTCTAACACAACAGCCTCTGTTAGCTGCTGTTTGGCTTTTATATAAATAAACATTTACTGCTGATAACATTATGGTTTCACATTATTAGAGATGGAGCCGTTTATTTCATTTTGAAACTTCATTTCCAGTCTATATGGGAGGTGTTTGCAAACTAGAATACAACTAGTTTTTCACATCTGTATTTTTGACATACTGTACAAGCTTCAGTTATAATGTGAAGCTATTTATCTTCTGTTATAAAAATTGAGTATCCTTTGAAATCCTTGTCTCCATTTCCTTTCAGAAAGTTGCTTTAACTCGTTTTGATTTTAGACATATTTTATTGTTTAAATTCTAAGTAGTTATTAACCTGGCCATAAAGATAGTAGCATTTAAAAATCCAGATAAATAAATCAAGCTGAAAGACATACTGAAATAGGTTTTCAATATGAATCTTGCCTTCTCCGTAGAACTATCTAAGAGTTTTTATTTCATCAGTAGCTTTTATATTTTCCATTTCCCTTTTTATTTTTTCCCATTTCACTTTAGCAGATTACCTCAGCATTTTAAAATGTGCATTGTTTACATTATTTGTATACCTATGAGGAAATGGAGGAATCATGCATGGCATCTAAGGGGCTTTCCACTCACAAATTCGGTTTAAGATGGTTATCACACAGTTGGCCGATTCAGAACTTAATCAGATCACCTTCTGCCGAAAAGAAGATGCATGAACATAAATTGGCTGCATTTCCAGTGAAGCTACAGAACCAGCTGTTCTTCTTTGGTGGGAATTCCCACATTGTCTCACTCCATCTTATACAGGCAGCAACCACACTTTGATAGCATTCCACCTTCAAAATCCATCCTCAAAGACCATTAGCATTCACCTTGACACACCTGACAGAGGGACTTATTTGGTTCCCTCCTGAAATATAATTCTATAGATCAGGGGTGTCAAACTCAAGGCCTGCGGCCCAGATCCAGTAGTTAGATCTGGCCTGCGGGGCCATCCTGGAAACAGCAAAGGACCAGCCTACCATGCCTCTGACTGGCGCATGGCCCTCCCAAGCTCCGTTTTTGCTGACAGAGGGTTGCAAGAGGCCATCGCAGCCGAAAACATTTTTGCCAGCAGAGCACTCAGGCCACCACAGGCACCCCCAACACAAGAGATGTCGAGCTGGCCATGCCCACCCCGGCCGCCAGAGGTAAAACACAACCTTGATGTGGCCCTCAATGCAATCGTGTTTGACACCCCTGCTATAGATGAATTAAGTTATGTTGCATTTTCTCATATAGTGCCATGTTAGATCTGGTTTGAAAGCATCATAATGCAAGTGAGAGCGGCACCTCTTCCTTACACACTAGGATGCTCTGACATTTTATTAATACAGTATTCTTAAATACAGGAGAACATTTGCCATAGCTTGATCTGTATGTATTTCATTGCATATGAGTTGGGCTTTTCAGATGGAAGTTCTTTAAGAGGCTAATTGTTTGTTGAACAATGTGTTGCAGTTGATATCCTGCTGAACTCTGAGATATGGTACCAAATTCCTTTTAAACCTTTAAGCCAACACATTTTCCAAGCACTGAGTTTTCTGAACTATCTGTAAACTAAGTAGATGTATAATAATCCCAAGAAGATGTGAGAACTACTTTTGTTGCTATTCCATGAGCAGGCAGATAAAATAGCCATCAAAAATGGAGAAATATTCTTGGCTTACTATAGGTAGTCAAAATGATGGGGAAACAATCATTTTACCAAAATGTACTTCTTATAAAATAACAGTGGTTCAAATAATAAAAGTATTTGATAACAAAGGGTAACGGTAAATAGGTAAAGACTCCCTTAAGTCAAACTTTACTCCTACCAATTTTTGGTAGATTTCATGGTGTCAGAGCCAAAATATTTGCCCTTCTTTTTTCCAAGAAGTTTGTTCTTTTGTTCACTTCTGCGTCCTTTAGCTCTAGAAGTCAACATAAAAAGTTGTTTGGCAGGGGAGTTCAACTGAAAGAGGGAAGAGTCAGGACAGAAGAAAGAAGTAGAGATAGAGAGAATGCCGACCAATTGCTATTTCCAACTGTTTTCCTAAATTCTGCTGATTGCCTATTGTATGTGATTGGAATATTGACTCCTAATCCCAATCCCAGTACTTGGCATTGTCAGCCTTTTTGAATTGGCCAGGTATGGAAATAGACAGAGTAAGAAATGCTACTTTGCTGTTACAGGGCATAATAACAGAATCTTCGAAGTCTGCCAGAATATCCTCCTACCCAGGGATGGGCTTCAGATCCTTTAGCAATGGGTTCGCTGTCCCGTTGGGTGGGTATGGCATAGTCAGTCACCTGCACCATGGCAGGGGGTGTTTTTCGCTCTCCCCAGGCTCCGGAGGCTTTCCTCAAGCCTCCAGGAGGGCGAAAACAGCTTCTCCTGGTGTCCGGAGGCCCTTTGGAAGCCAGAAATAGGCCCATTTCTGGACTTCCGGAACCTCCGATAGGCCCATTTTTTGCTCTCCCAGACCGAACCCACCCCACCTTCTACCCCTTTTATATTAAACAGAACCAATCCCAATTTTGAGTTTCTTTCTCACACATTTTTCTTTCCCCAGACTAAGATGCCATTTACTTAAGAATTCTTGCATTCATCCTTCAGGGTTGTCTCTGTATTCCTCTACCAATAATTCCTAGACTTTTTTTCCTCCCTCCTGCATAAGATTCAATTTGAAACCCTTCAGATGAGGTTTACCTATCACTTTCCAGATTCCTTCTTCTCAATTCTTGTAAAGTTAAGCCCAGAGTCCCTCATCTTGGATATGCATCCCATTATCGAAGAATCCAAAACCTTTCCAGTGGGAGTGTTTCAGGGGTGGGTTCTACTTACCTCCATTACCGGTTCTAAAGGTGCATGAGCTTCGTGCGCGTTTAGCACGCGTGCCAAACGGACGCTCCCGTGCATGTGCAGAAGCTTTTTTTGACGGAAAACCCCCCAAAAAAGCTTCCTGCATATGCACGCAAGTGCGCTCCGTGCGCTCTGTGCGCGGATCGGTAAGTACGGGCGCGTGGGGGGGCAGGTTCAGGACACAGAACCGGTTCGGTGACATCACAGCGTCACTGCTATTTGCGCGAACCGGATCGAACTGGGAGCAACCCACCACTGGAGTGTTTGTGTAGCCAATTGTTCATTTCCAGTATAAGAGGGTGGTTATACTGTTCCCAGGAAAGCTCCAAGCCAAACCCCCAACCAGGATAGCAATAGCAATAGTAATTAGACTTATATATCACTTCACAGTGCTTTATAGCCCTCTCTAAGCAATTTACAGAGTCGGCCTATTGCCCCCAAGAATCTGAGTCCTCATTTTACTGACTTTGGAAGGATGGAAGGCTGAGCCAAGCCTGAGTCATTCAGAATTGAATTCCTGGGGTGAGCAGTGATTTAGTCCTGCAGTACTGCATTCTCACCACCGCGCCACCATGGCTCTATATGCTACTTATCATAGCTTGTGGTGCAGGCAGTTGAAGAATAGTACTCTCGCCTATTTATAACAGCTGCCAGTCTCCAGATGTTGCCTACACTTCCCCGTTTCCATGCCGTTTGCTTTCTTCTTTCTTCTTACACCCTTTCCAGGGGTGAAATGCTACCGGTTCGGGCCAGTTTGCTTGAACCGGTAATAAAAAATGCTACCATTCACTCAAACCGCTAGTAAAAAAAATGCTTAAAAAAGTAAAAAAAAATGTTCCGACAATCAGCTGTGCCTCGCAATCATTGGAACTTTTTTAAAACTTTTTTTAGCATTTTTTTACTACCTATTCTCCTGAACCAGTAGTAAAAAAATGCTTTAAAAAGTAAAAAAAAGTTCTGACAATCAGCTGTGCTGGGCAATCCTCTGAACTTTGTTTTTACTTTTTTAAAGCATTTTTTTTACTACCGATCAGCTGTGAGAAAATCAGCTGTGCCTGATTATCTGTGAGGTTCCTGTTTGTTGCAGGAGCCATTTTGTGCGAAGTCCACCTGCTTTTGTGTTGTGTGTGAGTCAGTTGTGTAGCTTTTGTGTTATTTTTGTGTAAAGTGTGGTAGTTAGTTTTTGAACTCTCTGTGACTCTGTGAGGTTCCTGCTTGTTGCAGGGGCCATTTTGTGTGAACTCCAGCTGCTTTTATATTGTGTGTGAGTCAGTTGTGTAGCCATGCCCACTCGGTCACATGACCACCAAGCCACGCCTGCCAGTCATATGACCACCAAGCCACACCCACTCAGTCACATGGCCAAGCCATGCCTGCCCAGACCACCAAGCCACACCCACCCAGTCACACAACCACAAAGCCATGCCCACCAAGCCACACCCACCAAGCCACAACCACAGAACCGGTAGGGGAAATTGTTGAATTTCACTACTGACCCTTTCCCACTTTTGTAAACTAAGGTCCTGGATGGGTTGAAGCTGCCTCTGGACTTCAGTATTATTATTATTATTATTATTAGTTGTATTTATATGCTGCCCATCTCCCTAGGGACTCTGGGCGGCTCACAATACA
>JANHFM010007386.1:107792-129898 GCA_032468115.1 Grayia smithii | reverse complement strand
GATCTTTCAAATATGCAGAAATTTTAGCCATTTCTGCTAAGTTTGATACTTTTAACGTCCATTCTTCTATAGTAGGTAGATCTTCCTTCTTCCAATATTGCGCCAAGATCACCAACTCTTGATGTCCTGATTAGCTAATTTACCCTACTGCAGTACAGTACAGAGCAGCTTATCGTCTTGCAAACTTAAGTCTCAGGTTAGGGTGAGAAACAGTGGTTGTCTCAAAGATAATCCTTTGATCAAATTTGCATGTGCCTCCAGATGAAATGCTCAGCTGCCAATGTACTACAAGAAGCCTGGTTGTTGCACAAGCACACCAAGAGGAAGGATGGGCTAAGAACACGCAAACATCACCGGCGGCTGCTGGCAGCCATTCACATGTAAGTTCTTACCCTGGGATGCTATAGAACAGGGGTCTCAAACTCAATTTCATAGCGGGACACATCAGAACTACGGTTGACCTCGGGGAGGGGGAGGGAGCGGGGTTTGTGGCCGACTGGGTGGTCGTGGCCAACTTCACCGCTCACTGGGTGTGGATGACTGCATCTTATCGGCCTTTGCCCACCCAGCCTCTTTGCCTAGTCTGTGCATGCACAGCCTTTTTACCGGAGACCTCAGTGCTCAGTGCTCAGCCACACCGATGCTTCGTTTTTGTATGCCTCAGTGCTCAACCATGCCTGATGCTTCGTTTTTGTATGCCTCAGTGCTCAACCATGCCTGATGCTTCGTTTTTGCATGCCTCAGTGCTCAGCCATGCCCAATGCTTCGTTTTTGCATGTGCACCTGCCAGGATGATGTCGGCCGAGCTGAACCCACTTAGGTTCAATGCTTTGTTTTCGCATGTGCGCGTGTATGCGAGCACACATGTGCATCCACTGGGATGAGGTGGGCTGGGACAGGCTAAAGCAATGCGGGCCAGCCCCTTGAATTTTCCCGGATAGCCCTGCGGGCCAGATCAAACCACATCGCGGCTGAATCTGGCCCGCGAGTCTTTAGCAATAGCAATAGCACTAGCACTTATATACCGCTTCCTAGTGCTTTTACAGCCCTCTCTAAGCAGTTTACAGAGTTAGTATATTTGCCCCCAACCATCTGGGTCCTCATTTGACCCACCTCAGAAGGATGGAAGGCTGAGTCAACCTTGAGCCTGGTAAGATTCGAGCTGCTGAACGGCAGCTCTCAGTCAGCTGAAGTAGCCTACAGTACTGCACTCTAACCACTGCGCCACCGCGGCTCTTAGGTAAGCAAGAGCTAAGCACAGCTAGGCAAACCATAGTTTAGTTGAGCTGGTGAGATTCGATCTGCTGAACTGCAGCTAGCAGTCAGTTGAAGTAGCCTGCAGTACTGCACTCTAACCACTGTACCACCTCAGCTCAATTAATTCCCACAACACTGTCAAATAATTTACTAAGACTGTATTACTATTATTCTTCTCTTTCTTACTAGTATCTCTTTTCACATTACTATAACCATGTTTCTTGTATCTTTCAATTTATATTGTTTTTTGTTTCCTAGTACGATTTGATAGCTTAGTAACCTTGACTATCACTAAGTGTTGTATCTTTTTATTCTTGATTAATGTATTTTATTCTCCTTATGTACACTGAAAGCATATACACCAAAGACAAAATCCTTGTGTGTCCAATCACACTTGGCCAATAAAGAATTATGTTCTAAATCATAAAACCTACCTTCCATCTCCAGAAAAATCTCTTTTCCTACCTACTAGTTTTCCTATCCAATAATCCTGCTGGATGAAAGATTCTAAGTGCCATCATTGAAACACTTTATTCAGCTACTTTACATAGCCCCTCCCTCTCTTTTTAAGGAAAGAAAAAGAACGCAAGAAGTATGGCAAAAAGTAAGAGAGTTCCAGTGGATGGGAAAAACAGCGGAACTCCTACTGAGTTCCATGAACCTGAGGCATTGACATGGTACAAGCTTTCTTTTTGAAGCATCTAATTAGTTTCTTAGAACTATTTTTCTCTCCATCAAAGAGAATATTCTTAGATTTCCATTTTGTTCATCTAGTATGTCCTTATACTTTGGGTCCTGTGCTTTTGGAGATTTTTATCCTTATCCAAAAATCTTTTGGAGATTTTTATCACATTTGATGATTTAAAAAAAGGTCTAGGAATTTCTTAAGAGCCAGCATAGCTAAGGCTATTTCCCCACCTGAAGTCCACCAGTCCTTAAGTTGGCAAAAGATTTGTATCAGCTTGAAATTGTTGCTTCATTGCCAATCCAAATTCTGCCTCTGTTGCTTCTGTTTCAAGTCACTACACTCATCTAAGTTCTCTCCAAGGTATTGGATGACAAAGTCAAACAAATCTGACATTTGAAATGGGACGGGCAACACCATCGAAGCAGATGCTGTAGCATTTGTGACAGCTCCAATAGTGTTCAATGCAGGTGCTCCCGTTGCAAACCAGTAGTAAAGGTAAGTAGAACCCACCCCTGGTTCAGTATCCCCCAAACTGGAAATATAGTATATGAAACTCTGGGTTGACATCACTCAAAACGTGTGAGTTCACATCTGAGTTAAATATAGATATAGATAAATATATTTGAGGAAGTAATTAGGCAACAATGCAGCTGCTAATTGTTGGACTAGAATATTTCAACAGTTGTATGTTCAGTACGATACCTACCAAAGAAGATGACTTCTTAATCCATGAACTCATATGCCAATTTTTCCTGCCTGGTGCTCTAAATATTGATTCATAAAGTTGGGAATTGTAGTCCATAATAATTGAAGGGTACCTGCTTGGAAAAAAACTAACTTCTACTATGAGAGATGGCAGATAGATAATTCACTGCAAGCAGAACGTAATTTGTTGGAGGTACTTTCATTTGGATTCTACCACTGAGAAAGGAGGGTTTAACTTGGTCATCTAAATGGCCTGTTCCATTTCATTAATCTTCTCAAGTAACATAGAACCCTGTATCTTTGGCTGCAACAGCTTAATGAGCTATTCACTTTGGAAGTTCTTAACCAAGAGTTAGCTATATATATTACCAACCCATGACCAAGACAATTTTACTACTGGTCCTTCCATTTATTTGGAAATATTTTGTGAACTTTCAGTGCTTTTATCCAAAAAAGTATTATTTACTACTTTTTAATTCTTTTTTCAATTATTGCTTTCCTAATCAGGATCAATTACTTAGAAATCACCTAACTTCTCTTTAAACATTAGCATGAAGATTGATTTTTTCCATTTATTTACAATTTGAGAGGTTTACACCTGCTTATTTGCCAGTCAATCATGTATACTTTTGATTCAGAAGAAAAGTAGTACTTTTACACAATTCAGACTCATAGGAAAGCTCTTCTGACTGAAAAATTCTTTCTTTTCACCCAAGACTGTCAAAATAACAAGGTATCACTGTTAACAGTGTTAAATCATTCAGATTTGCTCCCAGTTGGATTCTAACTTGAAGCAAATCCAATGAAAGTGACTGAGACTGAGTGCAGTTTTGCTGACTGAGAAGATTTTTGAACCTGCTAATCCTGATAAATTCAAATTCAAGTGGACAGGAGTTTTGGGACTATT
Organism: Grayia smithii; assembly: GCA_032468115.1. NCBI lineage: Eukaryota > Metazoa > Chordata > Lepidosauria > Squamata > Grayiidae > Grayia > Grayia smithii. Next base: position 126,341 of record JANHFM010007386.1, on the reverse strand, counting down.
AGTTCAATCACCTTTATATTAGATTCATATCTTACCTAGTTGTCTATGATTGACCTGGAAGTGATGTGCAGCTGGAACCCAGTGGTGGTGAATTCTTTGAGAGAAGGAATGAGTTCACCATTCCTTAAAAGGGGGATAGTATACCCACTCTCAGAAAGCCATATCTAGGTTCAAATATGCTTGACAATTTTCATCCAGTCTCCAACTTCATCTTTTTAGGTAAGGTTTAACAGATTAACAGAGTTGGAAGGAATCTTGTAGGTCATCTAGTCCACCCCCCTCCCCCAGCAGAAGACCCTACACCATTTCTGACAAATGGAAGTCCAGTCTTTTTTTGAAAGCTTCCAGTGATGAAGCTCTCACAACTTCTGAAGGCAAGCTGTTCCGTTGGTAGATTGTTCTGTCAGTAAATTTCTCTTATTTCTAAGTTGAATCTCTCCTTGATCAGTTTCCACCTATTATTCCTTGTCTGGCCTTCATGTGCTTTGGAAAATAGATTGACCCTTGACTCCCTCCTTTCTGTGGCAGCCCTCAAATATTGGAACACTGCGATCATGTCTTTCCTGGTCCTTCTCTTCACTAGACTGGACTAGACTAGTCATTGAGGTCATTGAGAAGATAGTCTTGCAGCAGCTCCAGAGAACGATAAAGGAAGTGGATTATTTCCCCAATCAGTTGTCGGACCTAGGTATGGGATTGAAATAACATTGATTATACTTGTAAATGACCTCTGACAGGAATGGAATGGAGATGATGTAAACATGCTTGTTTTTCTTGATCTTTCAGTAGTTTCCAATACCAATGATCATGTTAACCTTCCATGACCAACTTCAGGTGCTGTGACTGGGCAATGCTGGATTTATTGGATCTCTTCCTTCCACTAGTTGATATTAATAGAGTAAAGAGGTCTAACTCATAGCTCCTGCTTTGTGGGAAGCTTCAAGGCTCAACCCCATTCCCATGTATCATCTATGTGAAGCTGCTGGGTGTGATCATCCACCAGCATGGTGTGAAGTATCATTAGAATGATGAAGATATACAGATTTAACTTTCCAATCTTAGCCAACAATGTGATGCAGCAAAGTTATCTAGGAATCTGGAGGCTGTAGAGGAGACTAGCAAGACTGAATGATTCTGTACTATATTTGTAAGTCTACAAAGCATTGAAGATGAAGGGGAAAGAAGCAGAAGGGGAAAAGAAAGCAAAAATGAACTTTAAAGAGAATATCTTAACCCACTGAAGCATTTGACAAGTTAGCAGTATTTTTGAACTACCTTATTGCTTAAAGAAGAGGTTATTAAAAGGCAAGAAGAGTCTTTAGTAAAATAATTAAAATAATCCTTCCTAGACTGTACATTATAAATGACAGCTCCTAGTTTAATGTCCTCAGAATGCATGGGACTTCCATATTACAGATGTTTTATTAACAGATGCCTTTACTTAAGGTAATATATGTGACTTTTAAAAATCCACAGTGGTTTTCCATAGTTATAGAAATGAAGGATAAAAAGAAAATAAGGGCAAAATAAAAACTGTATTAAAAAGAATAAAATTAATGGACTGAAAAAATTACCATGTACTATTTATTTATTTATTTATTTATTTATTTATTTATTTATTTATTTATTTATTTATTTATTTTGTTAGAATAGAATAGAATTTTTTATTGGCCAAGTGTGATTGGACATACAAGGAATTTGTCTTTGGTACATATGCTCATAAAAAGACAAGATACATTCATCAAGAATAATAAGGTACAACACTTAATGATAGTCATAGGGTACAAATAAGCAATCAAATCATATTAAGAAACAATCAATATAAATTGTAAGGATACCAGCAACAAGGTTACAGTTATACAGTTATAAGTGGGAGGAGATGAGATAGGAACGATGAGACGAATAATAGTAATAGTAATGCAGCCTTAGTGACAGTGTTGAGGGAGTTTATTTGGAATTATTTAGCTGTTTTCGGATATCAACCCAGGTAAGACTCCAGAGTTATATAGTCTCAAGAAGGAGAGATGTAGGATAATTGCTTTCACAATTTTTCTTTTGGGGGTGCGTGTTTTTTTTTTTAATTAAAAAAATGTTTTCCACTCTGCCAGCTTCTTTTATTATTTTAATAGTATTTTTTTTTAAGTATTCATTGACAGATTCTTTAATTTTAATAGTATTTTTAAATTTTATTCAGATAAATAATGTAGTGAAAGATTAAAAATATAGTAAAGAAGCCAACAGGGTAGCTACAGAGCACTTAAAGCAACATTTTGGTCACACACACACACACACCCATAGAATTTGACTGTGTAAATTCTTAGGTGGTCAGTCTTTTTTTTTATGGTCTTGATAAAGCTTCCTATAATGTTCTATTAATTAAGTTACCATTAATTCTACCTCCTCATTCCTATGAACTTTAATCTTCTGTGTGTAAATTTAGGTGAACTTTTTTGCTGAACGAATAGCTCAGTTGTAGGTTAACTAGATTATCTGTAGATGGCAGACTATAGTTTAATGCTCAGTAGCTATTCATATCCATATCCAGGTCAAAGATTTAGTTTATTTCTGGCTAATAAATTTTGTGCATCCGAACTTTTGGATTAATTTTTGGCTCACTATATTGTGGAAATGCAGAAAATGGTAATCATAATGACTATGTTGTGTTTAGCAATAATATGAGGTGATCCAATAACAGGCTTTCAATTATGTTACTCCAGTGTGATACTTTTTTCTGAACTGCAGTTTTCAAGTTCTTGAGACACAGCTAAAAGTTAAACTATTCATTAGCTTAAGCATTATTTTGCCTAGGAAGGGGTAAAGCTGTATGAAATATTAGTATAAAAATAAACTGCCCACGGGATGGCTGCTGTAGTGGCTGTATTATGAAATGAAAAAGGTTGTAATCCCAAACAAAATTGGATTTGAAGGAAGGTATCTTTGAGATTTATTCTGGGGTGTGGTGGGGTAATCATTTAGGTCTTCTGTGTCAAAAAAGAGTTCTATGTTATTTTCTTAGATCATGTTTTAATATATGCAGTTGCCTGTAGTTCAGGACAGTTTATGCCGTAATATTTGTCGGCTTTTAAGATGCCACAAGACTTTTCAATGCATTGGTTTACAACAATGACATTAAGAGAAATTAGCTGCCAGGTAATGCTTTCACACATAGATTACCTAGGCCATCAGACATTTGGAGCAGAATGGTGTGTTGATTTGTGAGGAACTTTAATGAAGCAGTAGGACTGCAACTCCTGATAATCAAAGACCCTTAAGAAGAAAGATATATAACTGCAATTAGTTTGGGAGGAGGGGAAAAAGTCATTTCTATTATACAGTATAGGTAATCATAGAAATGATTTAATACACTCAGTTTCCATTCACTTTGAGGGTTGAAATGACTGGTATCTTTATGTGCCCTATTTAGAAGACAGTCCTGGCCTAAACAGAGCTGTACAGCATTTAAAATGGGTGGAGTTAAATATATGCAGGTTCCAATAATTGGTGTCCGGATATAATGAGAATTCTTAGATGAAGCCTTGGGCTTGTGAACAGTGGTAAAAACAGGTTATACATGAAGGACTGAACATTTTGGAGAATGGACCATTTAGTTCCTTGGTTCCAAGCCTTTCATAAGTGGCTAGAGTTAACTTAGGTATACAGACAATCCCTGGATCAAAAACATCTGACCTACAAATAACCCATACTTATGAATAGGTTCCCTATTACTAAAAATGGCAGATGGTATTCTCTTTCCTTAAGCTGACAAACCACTGAAGCTGCCTATTTTTAATATACAAACTCTTTTCAGTGGTTCATAAAAACATAGCACATCTTCAGCAGTTTATCATCTCTAGGAAGGAGAAAGCTGTCCACCATTTTTTGTAATAGGCAGCTCATTCTGATTTACATATTACAAATTCATGTTAAGGACAGGTGTAACTTGTTCTTAACCTTGTTGACAATCTAAGGCTACACATGCTTTGAAGTTTCACAGTTTATTGGCATTAACTGTGTTGGTGAGAGCTTACACTCAGAACATTTTGGAAGATGTACCATAAGTTGCCAACCTTTGCTCCAACTCTATTAATGCCTAGGAATTTTCAGTCTCTTGGAATTGAATTTTGGAAAATGCTACAAGGGCAGCATATGATGCTAAGCAGATCAGTGTATCCCTTCACTATGTCTAGGGCTGCAGAAAGCTGTGGTTGCTAGGTCGCAGCTTCCCCCACTGGTTATATGCCAATTCTAAACTATATAAAACTTTTGGGTCAACAATAACTAATAGAATGTCAAAGGTATGGAACTAAGAGGCATACTACATCTTGGATGGAGCTGTGCTTTAATAATGATTACTGGTTGGTCTTTAGTGGGAGGAATCTAGATGGTGTAAGTTTTTAGTCTCTGCCAAGGGTGTCTGTTGAAGCCTGTGAGTGGCTGAGTTTATACACAATTCTAAATCATAACCCACAGTTAATGAACCAAAGTTGTTATGTTCACATATGTTGTACCAAATAGATCGATTGGATGGATTATATGCTGTCAAATTGGTGATGACTGTTAACAATTGTATAGATTTTCTCCAAGAAAGGCATGTTTTATTATGGCCTAATATGGTATTCTGATTCAAGCTGCATTAAGGCATAATATGCTTTTATTTTTATCATAGTCTTGTTGTAAACACTGGTTTAGTTTTGTGTAAAGAGTTATGTAGTACATTTTTTTAATGTATTGATGTTTTGAAATAATGAGTGTTGCCTTTTACACCACTGGAGTTCATAGGCATGCTAATTCATTAGTAACAAGCAACAGTGCCTAACCAAAATCAAACCATATCTTGGCATATTTTATGAGCCTTGCCATTTTATTAAGCTGCATTATGTGATTTCTTTTGGTTTATACTGTATAACTACTGCTTGTTAACTATGATTTAGTTTTTTAGAATGTGTGAATGAAGCCACTCTGTAGCATGCCTGAGCCATTGTTTTCCAACAGTCAGCTAGACATAGGTGAGGATTGTACTAGATTCCCCACTACAATTCTACAGAGCTTTTCCCTCTCTTTCAGCAAAAGTGAAAGGGAACAGTGCGTTCTCACATTTGGCTGCAACAATCCCGAGTAAAAAAAAAAGTTGCAATCTGTTTATGCTGTGTTGGCAAACTCTTTACTCGTGGAAAAAAGAATGAAAAAGAGGCAAATGCCTGCTCTTGAAAGTAGTACAGGGCTTTCTTGTGGGTTATATAAAAGCAGGAATGCAATCAATCAAAGTTAAATTCCTGCCGATCAATTGTGCCATAGAAAGGGTGGCCTAAGCTTTTCTAAGTTGTCACTACAGATCAGCTGTTCAGAAGCTTCTAACCTTTTTGGAGGGGCTTCACAGACCTTGGGGAGAAGTGTGCCTTGCTTTTCTTGTAGTCAGCTATTTTCAGGTCACCTTTCCATTCCAAAGAGCTCAGTACTGTGCTAATTCATGTGTGAAGGCTAGTGCTGCAGATGTATTGGAAGATGGAAATCCCTACCAGCTGTGTTTTCAAAAGGAGAAAAAATGCTGAAAGGCAAATATTTGGATTTTTGTGGGACCTGAGTAGAACAAGTCTAACAATGAGAACATGTCGACCCTTTTGCAACATGCTATAAGGGATAACCAGTTACAAGAATCAATTCTCAGAATATTAAGTACATTCTTCCTCTTCCTTACTACTCTTGCTCGTTTTTCTCCTTTTCCTCATAGGTAAGATCTATGCTGTAGCTTTCCGTCTTAATTTGTAAGAAAGCTCATTTGAGACCTCAATGCACTTTTTTTCCACCCAAAAAAGATTGTGAGGCTATTCAAGCTTTTGGGCAGGGAGGCACAAATGAAAAATACTATGAAAACAAATTAGCTCATTCTTGGGAGTTCATAATTAATACATTTGATGAAGCTATTTGTATGTTGCATTCTGACCTGACTAACTTGCATGGCTGTTGGCCTCTCACTTGGTATTCTGCAATCTGCTTATTTAGAGCTTGGAATCTGCTAGCAGAAAATAAATCTGCTGATGAAGGTGGTGTCTGGTCTTTTGACCTTGGCTGAATGCCATTAGGGTTTAGGATTCTCTAGTTAGATGCAAAAGTTAGTCTGTTTAATATAAAATAAAAATGAAAAGAAATAGTGAAAGCTTCTCTGGTCATTATGATTGGCATATATGATTACACACTGTCTTTAGATAAATTTTATATAGAGAATTTATTTCTAAATGTTGGTTCTTTAGTAGGGAACCTTTGGCCAATAAACCTGTGATGCCTGTAAAATCGAAAAAGAATGTCTAGGATTACAAAGTAAGAAAAATCTGGATAATGGTACACATCCAGAGATATTAATGGTAGATAAAAAAATATGCTGTAGCAGCCTTCCCCAGTCTGAGCATCCTGCAAATGTGCAGACTTCCATTCAAAATTTTAACAATTCCTAGTAGAGAAAGAGTGGTCTATTGATCCTACTGTATAGTCCACTTTGACGGACTATCATAGTACTGTACAGGTAATCCCTGAGTTACAACCATTTGAAGTTATAACAGCACTGAAAAAAGTGATTTATGAACATTTTTCACACAACTATTGCTGTGGTCACATGATCAGAATTCATGTGCTTGGCAACCAGCATGTATTTCTGATTGTTGCATCTTCCTAGGGTCAGGTGATCATTATTTGTGACCTTCCCAGCCAGCTTCCTGACAAGCAAGGTCAATGGGGAAAGCCAGATTTGCTTAATGACCATGTGATTCACTTAACTGCAAATTCACTTAATAACCATGGCAAAAAGATTGTAAAATGGCACAACTCATTTAACAACTGTCTTGCTTAGCAACAAAAATTTTGGGCTCAATTGTGGTCATAAGTCAAAGAATAAATGTAATCATGTCAGATAATTTAGCCTAGGTTAATGCTTATTTTCCCAAAGCCCCTGGCTGAATATCATAGTTTTATATATCAGTTACACAGTTCTCTGGGCTGCTTAATTTCCAAATGAAAAAATACTATAAAAGAACCCTAAAGATGGGAACAGCATAAAGCTGGTTTGAGAGATTGATGAGGTAGTACTTGTCTTGGGATCTGAATTTCCATTGTTAAGCAAGGTGATTGTTAAGTGAGTTGCTCCTGATTTTATGACTTTTTCACCACAGTTATTAATGAATCATTGCAGTTGTTAAGTGAATCACATGGTCAGTAAGTGAATCTGACTTCTCCCATTGACTGCTTGCCAGAAGCTGGCTGAGAAAGTGGCAAATGACAATCATGACCACAGGATGCTGCAGCTGTAGAAAATGCATGCAGGTTGGCAAGCACCCAGTTTTTGATTGCTTGACTGGGGGTGCTGCAGCAATTGTAAGTGTGAGGACTATTTGTAAGCCATTTGTTTCAGTGCCATTGTAACTTTAAATGGTTACTAAACAAATGGTTGTAAATCAAGGACTACCTTTAATGAAGGCATTGTTCACAATTATATTGATATAACTTTATCAATATAAAAAGGAAATAACATGACAGCCACTTTACATCAGTTGATATCACCTTTTTAACACCTCTAGCATCTTTTGTTCACTCCTGGGTTAATGAAAAATGTTACAGGCATAGTAGGTTCAAAGCAATGTGCTCTCCATTTCATTCACCAGCTTGGACTTTTCTGGAAAGGTAAAATTGTAAATGTCATTGCTGAGGACAGGATGGATTTTAATGTGCTTATTAGAACTGGGAATATACAGTGTACTCTGAAATGAGAACAACCTGGAGCAGATTATTGTTTGTTCGATCACGGTTCAATTGAACCTTTACATTTACTTTAGAACACCCAACTATTTATAGCTTTAGTATTTGCTTCAAGTGTATCCTGTCTTGGCAGGAAGTGAGCCTCAGCACACTTGGATCACTGAACAAGGATTGTGCTTTGCTTTGGCTTGATAGATATGTAATTTGGACATCACTTTAATGCCTGTTGTTTCATATATATAGCTAGTCTAAATTTTATTTAACAAGTTTTGTGGTTGCATGATTTGAAGATTCTTTGATTTTATTCAAACTTTGTAACCATTACACCACATGTTCTTGCAGTTGATATTTTTTAGCTAGAGATTACATAACTTTGTGACACAATACAATTCCATGTTCATTAACATATGCATTACTTTGGAATACTCTTTCTATACTTCATTGGAAGTTGACCTCCATGGGTGCGCAAATTTATAGATGCTTGTAATTTCTGCCCAGTGAGAAACTGGACCAACTGCTTCCAGTACAGTCCATTTGCCCTTAAATAGCCTGCTCGGCTCCGTGTGTCATCACTGCCACAAATTACTAAGGATTTGTTTGTCTATAAAGTAGCAACACTGTGCTTAGTAGGCACTAATGTTGTGCCAAAAAGCTGCTTGCATATTCATTTTATATGGGAGGTGGCTTCATTCCTCTGCAGTGACTCAGATGTAAAAAGGCACATTGGGTTCTATTTTTTTAAAGTATTGAACAAAACTTGCTGCCTTTCACTACAATAATTGCCAGGAGCTAAAGTGTTTCCATGGGAAGTGCATGTTTGTACTCACATAATACATTATATGAAAATTACACATTCTGTACTAATTGTATTGCAGAACTCTAAATTAGAGCAGTTCTTTAATACAGAGTTTTCCTGGTTCTATCTTTTTAATCGCATACTCCAACTCTCAGATACGTACATGAAAAATTTATCTAGATTTAAATCCATCCTTAAACATGGGAAGTTATTAGCTGATATTAAGAATAGTCACTGTGTCTTAATCCAGTCTATCCTACTTAGTTGTAGTTTTGGGGGAAATTGCACAAGGAAGAGCTATATGCGTTGCCTTGAGCTTCTGGAGAGAAAATGAGTTAGGAATGCAATATATAAAAGACATGTTAATGTTTTTGTGCTAGTTTTATACTTGCTTCAATCATTCATGAGACATTGTCTTTTATTGTAAACTGCCCAGTCACTTAGGTGAGATGGGCAGTGTGGAAATCTGATGAATAAATAAATAGGCACTGCAGAACTTGAAATTCTGAAAAGGAGAGTCACGATGGCTGCCAGGCAATTCTAGTATACCTATCGCTTTACTCTCTGAACACAGAAGCCAAGCTAATAAGAGATGTTTTGAAAAATGTCAATCTAGAGACAGAAACTTCTTGATACCACCAAAGCAGGCTGAATCCCTTTTAATATGGCATTCTGTCCAGGAGGAGGTTTGACATGGTATGGAAGAAAAAAGAACATTCCATATTTTTTAGAATACAGCATTCTGTTTCTAGATTTTTAATTTTCAGCTTCTTACAGATTACTTAAATTTGTATTGTGGTTATTTCCTAAATGTGCAGTCATAAAATTTCTTAAAGCAAAAATTGATAAGACTGGCATGTTCTTGCACACATTTAGTCCTGTATTTGATTAGCTAAACAAAGTAGTCAATCTTACTCAAGCACTGGGTGGTGTCCCATCTCTGCTATTCCATGTTAAATTATCTGGTGAACTGTCTTTGGATTATGGAGCAATATTTTTGATGGATAAAGGTTACCTACCAGCACCTGATGTTTAAGCAGCCTCTGCTATCTTTTTTTCTGAATTATACCATTGACAGTGAATTATGAAAAATATAGAAGTGTGTACAGGGCTCAAGTAGTTGAATATAGCTATGACTATAGGGTGGGTGTGATATGGAACATGTAACAGCCAGTATAAAAGGTTTGGCTGGCAAAGCATGGAAAAATGCTGATTCGGCATGAAGGTATTTCAGAGGACAAGCGGTAGCATGTGGGATATGGGTTTGGCTGGTGATTAATTGAATTTTGTAGGGTGTAGGACAGCAGTTGGAGATAGCATTAATGCTGATGAAGAGGTTTTAGAAGGTAAGATTGAACAGTGACAGATTGGACTGTGATTTTCAGCTGATAGATTCTAATTTTCTCTTTCAATCATAAACAGCACTATTCAAATAAACTATGGTGCAGCCTTTGTATATATGCTGGTTAAGAGTTTTGCCATTTTAATGTGATGCTTTGAAAAGAATATATACTGGTACAGTATGTAAAGTTATAGCTTTGACAACAAATGACTATTGCAACAATGGTACTCAAGGTGTCAAGGTAGCTTTTCAAAACCAATACAAAAAGGAAGGATAAAATTCACTTTTCCCCCTCCTTCAGTCCCTGGGTGCAAATATGAAGAACTTTGTGCCTTCCTGACATTTTTATTAACCTTATTAAGGCTTTGGTCACCCTGTACAACTGAAATAAATTCTGCAATACAGTTTAAAAAGTTTTCTTGATCAGATAACTTTTGGAAGTATCCCTATTAACCAGTGAGATTGAAATATTCTAATAGAAAAGCACATTCTTTTTTCAGTTAGTTTTTTTAAGGAAGTTATGTATGTAAAAGTAATATGTTATTTTTACAAAAACATATAGACTTGGTTTAATTCTGTTTTAGTTATTCAATTAAAAATTAGCCAGGATCTGCATTCTGATTTAGCTAGAGCAGAGGTCTTCAAACTTGGCAGCTTTAAGACTTGTGGACTTCAGCTCCCAGAATTCTCCAGCCAGCAGCTGGAGGTATTTATGCACACTTGATCACTTCAGCAATATTAGGAATATTGATAAGAATCTCCCAACATATCCCATAATATCTGTCCAATTAATTGGATGAAATATGTCTTGCTTCAAGTCCTATTACAAAAAAACTCACAACTTTGCAGAACAATGCTGTTGTAACATGCAAAAGGACAACAAAGTATATGGAAGATCTGTTCATCTGTAACTATGCATAATGATATCAGGATCAAAACCTGAAATCTATGTAAAATCAATCTAGATGTCACACCAAACATTCAGTAAAAAGGTGGTCTACACCTTTTTACTGAATGTTAGTTGCTAGTTGTTAATCCCTTTCTCCTATACTATTCCTATTTAAAAATTGTTCACCTGAGCTGCTATTTATCCCATAAGACAAGTGTGCAAACAGCAATTCAGCAGTAGATTTGATCATTTCCAGGCAATATATTCAGCTGGGCTCATAGGAATATCTCACATTTGGCTATCACTATGCTTTTTGGCTTGATTTTCTGTATTGTCTCTAAAGACACTAAAGACATATTCACATATTTCAAATTTCCTAGCCTGTGGTCTGTTACATTTCCCATTGAAACTGCTTTCCATACCATTAGTTACTGTCAACTCGTACCAATTTGCCTCTCCTTGCTTTGCAGGTGGTCCGTAGTCGTCTAGAAAAGCAGGGCATCACTGTCCACAATGTGAGGTTGAATGGCTCAGCAGCTAGCCACGTGTTGCACCAGGACAGCGGTCTGGGGTATAAAGATCTGGATCTCATTTTTGGTGTTGATCTGAAAAGCGAGGATATTTTCCAGCTGGTAAAAGATGTAGTGATGGATTGTCTCCTGGATTTCCTCCCAGAAGGGGTAAACAAAGATAAGATCACTCCCATGACTCTGAAGGAAGCCTATGTGCAGAAGTTGGTGAAAGTGTGCAATGAAACTGACCGCTGGAGCCTTATATCACTGTCAAACAACAGTGGGAAGAATGTGGAACTCAAATTTGTAGACTCTCTCCGGCGGCAGTTCGAATTCAGTGTTGATTCTTTCCAGATCATATTAGACTCACTATTGCTCTTTGGAGAGTGCTCAGAGAATCCAATGTCTGCAAACTTCCACCCTACTGTCACTGGGGAGAGTATGTATGGGGACTTTGAGGAGGCGATTGATCACCTGAGGAACCGAATTATAGCTACTAGGAATCCAGAGGAAATCAGAGGAGGTGGGCTTCTGAAGTACTGCAATCTGCTGGTGAGGGGATTTCAAGCTAAATCAGAAGTTGACATGAAAGCCTTACAGAGGTACATGTGCTCAAGGTTTTTTATAGACTTTCCTGACATTGGGGAACAACAACGAAAGCTGGAGTCTTACCTCCAAAGTCACTTTGTAGGGATGGAAAGCAAAAGGTATGATTGCCTGATGACCTTACACAGAGTGGTAAATGAGAGTACAGTGTGCCTGATGGGACATGAAAGACGACAGACGCTGAACCTCATTGCCATGTTGGCCCTCCGGGTCCTGGCTGAGCGGAACATAATTCCAACTGTCACAAATGTGACTTGTTATTATCAGCCAGCACCATACATCAGTGAAATAAACGTCAACTATTACGTAACCCACATGCAACCTCTTCTGCCTTGCAGTCACTCCTACCCAACGTGGCTCCCCTGTAGCTGAACGCTGAAAAAAAGCTCCAGTCTTTGTCTTCTCAAGGAGCAGAGGCTGCATGTTCAGAAGCAAAGGAAAAAAAAATAGGTGTCTTGCTCTGAGTATCTTGCTCTTACATTGGAACTATAAGTCTACTTAATCGTGGGAAATTGTGCAGTGATATGTCTAATTACCAGAGATGTTTACAGGAAGAAAATGCTTGAGTTAATGCATAAGGTGGGTGGAAAGGATTAGGTTAAAAGCAGAGCTGCACTACCTTAAATGCAAGCTGATTTTTTTTCTTTCTTAGTGCAAGAAGCATTATGGGCTGTGCAGACTCTATTTTTTTCTGAACTTATTTCAAAGTGGTTAATTCCTTTTAAGGGACCAAAGAAATCTTATACAAGTGCCTGCAACCAAAAAAAGAAATACTGTATTTTTTTTTGTAGTGGCAGAAATCTATATTGACAGCTTAGTTATGGATGTTTGCCAAGAATTTTTGGTTTTAGGATCACACATTCATTTCTGTCAAGGGAACTGAGGTAGGCAGAGGCTTTCCACAGCAGCCACTGTAACATGGCTTGCTGTCTGATGGACCAGCAGCACTGATTAACAGTTGGAACAGAACTGGGATGGGGAACTAAATGGGGGTTCAATTCATAATGATAGAGAATTTCTAATGAGATGGATTATGTGCCCTCATTGTGAAGGCTACCAGAGGAAATAGGAACTACCCTGAATTATTATTCAACTTAATGTGCAGTGCCAAAACCCTAACACATTAATTCCTCTTAAAGGAAAGTCTATAGATCAGTATTTTGCTGTGTGGATCAATATATCTTTTTCATGCAAGGAGCAGTTGTTCCCAGGCTTTAATAGCCTCTACAACTGCCAATGGTATTAGAGTAAAAATGAGCTGGACCAAAAACATAGAAAGGTACATGCATAGCCTTTGTCCTGGTTAACAAAAAGAACCAGTTAGACCTTGGCCCAGAAGCCCTCAGCTTTGTGTCTGATAGCCCACTACAGTATCTTGAGAATTGTGCTTCTCTTCCTGTTGGGTGTCTGTGACTACCTACTTGATTCCATGTTAGACTAAGGAAACATTTTAACATTGCTTGTTATGGCTGTGCAAAACTTTGTAGTCTTAATTTGACAAGGTATCAGTGATGTATTGAATCAAGTCATCAAATTGAAGACTAGGTTTGATGCGTTGAATCAGACGAAGTGATCCAATTTAGATGACTTTTGTTTGAATTGAACTTACAAATTGGATTAACACAATTCACACGTTTGAACTGACAATTCAAATCTGATTTAGAAAAAAATACATTTGGATCGGATCTGATTTGCACAGGTCCATTGCCTTGCTTTTGCTTATAAAATTTTGATGTAGAAAAAATTCCTCATGTGTTGTGCTTCTACAGTAGAACAAGTAAGAGACGAGAGAGCTGTAGACAACTGTACACAAGAAATTGTTGATGTCTTGTCAAATTAGGTTTTGAAATAATTATTTACCCAGCACAATAATTCTTCCTGTATATTTTTTTGGATTGCATAGAAATTTTACAACATATCAGTTCAGATTAGTTTATACTTTTTAGGAAGCTGAGGCAGCAGATACTTTGGCTGTTGGACATACCTGCTCTGTAAGGGATACACAAAATACTCCATGGGTGTATCTTTGAAGGTTGACTTATTTGCTAATCTGTTTTCTTTGCAATCAAAACTGTACCTTGTTGGAGCAGACTAAAAAAAAAAAAAAGAAAGAAATAAAATATACTTGGATTTTGTCTAGCTAAACACCCTGCCTCTTCCTGAGAGACAATGAGCTGAAATGGTAAGGCAGTTTTTAACATCTGTTGACTTATTGACCAATATCTACCACACCTTCGCCCACTTTGGTATTTCTACAAGTTATCAGAGAAACTTCTGATAAATCCAGTGCTGTGTAAATAGAGTTCTTGAATATATAGGTGGCTTTAGATGATCTCTCCTCTATACTGGTGAAGTCTTCCATATTCTGCAATGAACATGGCTGCAATGCCTGATGATTAAGAGGGCTGTCCCAGGTTTCCTCTGCCACTTGAAGGAAGGCTTTGCTTTTCCAGACTGTCTCCTTTGATAACCATTTGATAATTCACATTTACAAGGAGAGAAATGGGTTTGCACTAAAACCGCACAACTGGCTGCCAGCAATGTTTTAGCTAAAATGATGGGTGAAAATTTAAATAGTAAAAATTGCCTAAAAAAAACAGATCAATGCTGTGTTGGGGTGGGGGGGATTCTCCCATGTAATCAAGGGCTTGCTGGATGCTTTTTTTTAAGCACTTTTTGCTGTATGGGGACATGTGGTGAAATATAAGTAAGAGGCTGCACCAGATATATCTGCTGTGATACTGCTGTTTTCCTTGTGTGCATGAGAATATCCTGAAGAGTTTGACACTATGAATGGCACTTCTAGACTTGTGTTTGAATGTGTTCTGCAGCTATCAAACCTGTCATGCAATAAGCCTGACATACGAACTTTGGATTCTTTAGAATCTGTCACCATAAATAAATACAATGTATTGAACTCTGTTGGATTTACTTTACTTAATCATACAAAGGTATCATAGTTTTAGTATCTAATACTCAATTCCCTCTTCGGCCTCAAACAAAATAGATCTAAGTTAGCCTACCCCCACCTATACATTCTAGATAAACTGGACTACAAGGAAAGGCAGTTTTAGGCCACCCAAATTAAAAGGCTTCAGGAATAAAGGTGGCTTCCAAACTGCTATCCTGTCTCCTTCTAAGGGCATAATTGGCTTTTGCAGGGTAGGTGGAACAAAGTAGGGAACGCCATACTGAAGTTTCACTGCAGTCTTCTGCCCTCTAACTTTGCTGATTGTATTGGATGATACTGATGATTGGATGATACTCGTCCCAGTTCATATATGGTACGATCTGAGGCAGAGGGCTACCACTCTAGGGTGCCAAAAGAAAAAAAAGGATAGGGAACTTTGCTACACAGAAGTAACATCATTTCTACTAAGATACAAAATGATTCACATCTTCCTAATGCAATAGTATTTCAGTATATATTTAAAATACTTTTCAAAACAGTTCTAGATGGAGAGAACAAAGAAGAGACTCATAGGTACATGGGATTTATGCATTGCCTTCACTACCAAGCCTCTGTTAGCTGCTTACTATGCTCTTCTTTCCAGAGTTAAATGGAGAGTGTTGCATTGAGGTTTGGGACGCTATACTTCCAAGTATCCTATGTATATAGAGAATTATATCTTGACATGGCTTGTGAATTGCCAAATTATTAGTGATAATGGATGCTTGCACGGGGGAATAGCCTGGCTCTGTGTATCTTCCAGATACTTAAACTGCTATTCCAAAAACCATTTGCTATTGACTAGGCAAGTAAATGAAAGTTAATATCTAAAGCTACTGGAAGACATCAGGTGATCTAGTCTGGTTCTGATTTTATCTCTAGCCTCTTTCTGTAGTCTTCATTCTTGACTTTACTAGCTATGCTCAGAACACTACTCAATACATCCTTCCATTATGAAATTAATTTGATCTTTAAATATAATATGATATAGGTTGGGGGAGGGGGTCTTGCCAAGTTTTTACCTCTTATGCCATTCCAATAGCACAAACCCTGGTCCTAATCCTGTAATTGGCGGTTGTCTCTGAAACTGACCAGAGCAGCACAAACCACCTGATGTGGTTGGCTTTTTCTATTGTTGGAGCAGATCACTCGTAAACAAAAGGATGCTTGTAGAAAACACTAGTTGTGATCTGAAAGGGGGCTTTCAATGTTTTGAGTGTTTGATCTCTTAAAAAAAAACTAATAAAAATCTATTTTCTCAAAAGTTGGTCTGTCATTTTTAATTGAACAGAAAAGCCAATATCAAAATGATGAAGGTTATGGACAATAAAAGCCTTACATCCAGCCTAGTAAGCATCAGATGTATTAAATGTGTATACATGCTCAGCATATTGTTGGGGGAATTTTTAATCCGAGTCTAACAAATTGGAAGAATGCTCTACATACAGTCCAATACTGGTTTAGTAATAACCCTAGCAATAAATTAAAAAGCCTTATCAAAATATAGCCAAGGTGCATTTAGAAGATTGAAGGTAGAATAGCAACTGAACAAATCAAATAGTTTTTATTTCTTTCTTAGGTTTTGATACGGCTTTGGGAAATTGGATGAATTGCTTAGAATGCTATAGTGCTGGCATGAAGCCTATTTGTCATGGTTATACCTTGCCTAGAATATGACCTAGTTTGTACATCAGTGATCCATGATTTACTTAACTACAGTCACAGGATAAATCACAAGGGGTGGAGTAGGGCTGCCCAATATACTGAGCCAAAATTGAGCAAAATATATGTTCAGGCAGAGAGGCTTGGTGGCTGAGAGTTTAATTTAGATGCTTGCTCCTTCCAACTTTATGGTTCTATAACTTAGTGTGCTTTGTGAACCAACCCATATTTGTGTCCCATCATGTTTGCAAAATTGTTCTTCACATCCAAGTGATATGGCTTGTTTCCATGTGAGGCATTTACAATTCATGAGTAATTAAAAAAAACAAACCTCAGAAGAAGGAAGGAACCATGGCTAAATCCTGTGCATGGGCTCATTTGTGATCGGACAGGTTCTTTCTGCCAAAAAATGGTGAACAGAACTTACTATGATGCTATTCAAAACAACTTTCCCTTCAGTCCACATGTTGTTATGAAGCTGTGTTGAATGGTAGATATCAGTATTGATTGTCTATGTGCTTGTTAAGTATTGGTTGATAACGTGTAAAAATAAAACTTTGCATAAACTTTGCAAATCGTATATATCTGAAGGAAGCCAATTGTCTCAAAAGGAATGTTAGCTGAACTACATGATATTGTCTGATCTGAAGCCATTTTTTCTTGCTGAACACAGCAGAGAAGGAACAACACGATGAACAGAAAATCATTTTTACCACTAAAGATGAATTATCTTATTCACCTGCATCGTATATGCATATTTTCCTACCTTTGGGAATTCTTAGATAAAGAACAAACAACAAAAAAACTTGTTTATCAATAGTTTTCTCTCCCTCCCCCCCAAGAGCTTCTGCTTAACCATTTACCTTATTCTCAATTTTATTGAGATGGTATATTTGAGGTTGTGTCATTATGTTTTGTTCCAAATCTCTTAGGTATTGTAGCCTCACCTAATTTACAGGTCTGAAAAAAAACTTGAAAAGGTGCCTTTTAACTGCCTGCAAGGAGTGAAATGGGTTAATAAGCCCCAGGAATGAAAACTAATTAATGGAACACCTTCCTATAAGATAAAAAAGCACACTCAAAAGTTTAACTTCATCACTTAGTATCTAGTGGCTGCTTTCCAGAGTCCGAATTGGACTCAAATGGAAATTCCCAGCATCTGATCTTGAAAATAGTTAATATCTTAGCTATGGATCTATGTCTCTCCTAAGGGAATCAGGGTTGTATGGAAAGAGTGCTGATGCACTTGTGACAGTGTCTAGCTCTCAGCTAAGCAGGGCAGGACTGTTGAAAGGTTGATGCTTAAAGTTCAAACAATATAATAAATTAGAGGTCCCTCTCACCTCTGAATTTGGACTTGGACCTGGTTGTTTATGCTGCAGTACAAACCTGCAATATGTTTTTAGGATGTGCTTTTTCCTGGAATAATAAAGATGTGTTAATCTGTTTATTTGACATGATCTAGTCTGTTCTCCAAGCCATGCGAATGTCACCGCGTGAGCAACAAACACCATATGGCACTTTCTGGCAACATCATTCCTCCACTGTCCTCTGAAAAAAATATTTACATCCAGTGAATGTTGATATGGATAAGTGTCTCCAATTTTACATGGGAACACCTAGTGGATCCTGGACTATGCCACAGATGGGAGAGGCGCACAGTGCAGTTAATATCTGCAGTGCGCAAGGTCATTTCCACTGCAGCCATTGTATTGCTGCAAACAGATGAGGAACAGACCTGAACTGATCTCAACACCAACCCAATGAAAAACAGAGGACCAAAGTAGGATCATTCCAAGCCTATTTTATGCCTCTCTATTCACTGTTTGTGTGAAAGAAGAGGCTTGGGAGAACAGAGATCTGAAGACTCATTTGGGCAGAAGAAAAGTTGTGTAGCTTTCTGTGTGAAAGAATAGATATTTTATTTATTTTATTTATTTCTATTTATATCCCGCCCTTCCCCGGAGACTCGGGGTGGCTTACAGTTTCAAGCACAACTCAAGTGCTCAGCAAATTCCTTCATTCCTTGTATATGCCTGCTTCCAAGCG
>JANHFM010007386.1:77201-88840 GCA_032468115.1 Grayia smithii | reverse complement strand
AAAAAATGGTCTTGGAAAAGCAATGGTAGAAATAGTGTATATATACACACACACAAACACACACATACACACACATATATAATTTAAAGTGATTAAAGTGCTTTTTCCATTCCTAAACTATGTCTTTAACTATTAGACCAGAGGTGTCAAACTCAAGGCCCGGGGGCCAGATCCAGCCCACGAGGTGCTTAAATCTAGTCCATGGGACCGCCCTGAAAACAACGAAGAACCGGCTCACAGTGCTTTGCCAGCAAAAACGGAGCTCGGGAGAGCTGCAGGTGGCCCTCCCAAGCTCTACTTTCATTGGCAGAGGGTTGCAGGAGGCTGGCACAGCCAAAAACAGAGCTCAGGAGCCCACTTTCGCTTGCAGAGTGCTCAGGCCACCACAGGCGCCCCCAACACTAGTGACGTCGAGTTGGCCACACCCACCCTGGCCACGTCCACCCCAGCTCCCCCAAGGTCAAATACAATTCTGATGTATGAAATCGAGTTTGACACTGCTGCACTAGACAAAACTGGTTGTCCTCATTTAACCATGCCATTCATAATTCAGTCATCACAGCTGTTATAGTTGACTTGGCTAGATCTTTTTGCCATGAAAATATCAGGACTGGTAGAAACATTAGGTAGCATCCTCAGAGCCATATGATGAAAACAGATGAAAACAGAAACCCAAACCCACATTCTTAAGAGCTAAAATGAACTGTCCAGACAAAACTGTTTCTCGTTTTTCATTTTAAAGAAAAAGACACCAAGAAATAAAGAAATAAATCTCAATCATCTTCCATAACAGTTAGAAGAAGAAGAAGAAATGTGGTATGTTTTTTATCCAAAAAAGAATGAAAGCAGAATAAGTCCTAGGCATATTTTATTCTATGCGCAGGAATCAATTTAATTTCTCCTTTTTCAGCATTTTGAAGCTCAGAAAAATGCATACAAAACGTGACTGCATGGGGAAAGTATGAAAAAAGCACGCTATTCACATAGATATCGAACATGTCTGAGAAATAGCTTGGAATTAGTGCAAATGCTTGTGAGAAAAATCCCCAGAAAATTAACCCGCATTTTGTTTTCTACAACTTCTCTAGCTGAAATGAGATAAGTGTAGGAATAAATGAATGAAGAACTGAACAAGATCAAACCTGTATAAAATTTGCCCTTTCCACTTAAGAGGAATCCATTAAAAGTAAAGGTGAATTAATTCTGTGCTCATGCTGAAAGATAACTAAGATGCTACCAGGAAGTTTGAAAACCCCAGTTCCATAGAAGGAAAACATAGTTGAAGATGCTCTGTTGCCATAAAAATCTTTGTCCATTGATGAAAAATGTCAGGAAACTGGGAAGGGAGTAAGAATAGCACGTCTTCTTGGGGAGAAAGGGCAGAAGTTTTATTCAAACATAGAATCATAGTTCTGGAAGAGACCCCAGAGATCTTCTAGTCCAATCTCCTGCTCAAGGCAGGAGACCTTAAACCATCCTAGTCAAAGAATTGTCCAGTCTATTTTTGAAAACCTCTAGTGATGGAGCACCCACAACTCTGAGAGGCAAGCTATTCCACTGATTAATTGTTCTTGCTGTCAGAAAGCTTCTCCTTGCTTCTAGATTGGATCTCTTTTTAACAAAACTTCCACACATTACAGGTAGTCCTCAACTTACAACCACAATGGAGCCCAAAATGTATGTTGTTAAGTGAGACATTTGTTGGATGAGTTTTGCCCCATTTTACAACTTTTCTCACCACATTTGTTAAGTGAATCACTGCAGTTCTTAAATTAGTAACCCGGTTGTTAAGTGAATCTGGTTTCCCCACTGCTTATCAGAAGGTCGTAAAAGAGGATCATGTGACTCCAGGACACTGCAATCTTCATAAATATGAGTCAGTTGCCAAGCATCTGAATGTAAGTCACAGTCCAGGGGGATGCAGCAATGGTTATGAGTGTGAAAAATGGTCATAAGTAACTTTTTTCAATGCCGTGGTAACTTCAAACGGTCACTAAATGAACTGTTGTAAGTCGAGGACTACCTGTACTTCTTGTCCTGTCCTCTAGTGCTTTGGAGAGTAAGTCAATTCCTTCTTCTCTGCGACAGCCCCTCAAGTACTGGAAGATAGTTACCATGTTCCCTCCTAATCTGTCTCTTCGATACGCCCGATATGCCTAGCTTCCTCAGCTGTTCATTATATGATCTAGCCTCCAGATCCTTCATCATATTTGTTATCTTCTTTGAGTACTTTCTAGGGCCATGATGGTGACTCTATGGCACACATGCCAGAGGTGGCATGTAGAGCCCCCTCTGTGGCCACATGCGCCATCACCAGCTGCTCTTCCGGTTTCCGGCACATGCATGTGCACCAGCCAGCTGATCTTTGTCTGTGCCGGAGCTCCATAAACCTGAAGATCAACTGCTTCTTTCGGGTTTCCAGGATTCCGGTGCTCATGAAGATCAGCTGGCCGGCATAAATGGATGCGCCAAAAACCACAAGACCAGGTGGTCGGTGTTATTATTTATTTATTAATAAATAAAATAAATAAAAATAAAATAAGTAAAAGATATTAAACTATAACACTCTGTTGCAGGTTTCCATAAATCTTAATTAAAACAGAGGCATCAAATTCACAGCTCTTGGGTGTTTTTTTTCTTGATTGAACTGGGATGAAAGGAAAACTGAAGCACCCCAAGGCTTGCACATGCCTGCAATAAACTGTGAGATATTTGCATTCATTTTTAACAACTTGACATCCAATCATCTTTCCTGCAGTGTAAAATCTTTTGCCCCCAAACAAACAGGTGTGCATTGACAACCTCCTTCCAATTTCTAACTAAACTCGCTTCCACCCCACCCTTCTTTGGTTGCCAGTTCAGGCAATTCAATAAACTTCCCTTATTTCTCAGAGTTACAGTTGGGGGAGGTTTCTATTTGCCGCCAAGGAACTAATTCCAGAGAACAAAAGTATTCATTTCCCACATGTTAGAAATGGTATTGGAGGTGTGTGTCAAAATAGATGCCTGCAAATCCATTGGCTTTATTTAGGCCTACCACGCGGGGACTATAATCATTTGGAGAATAAACTAGGAGGCTGGAGAGCAATTCAGAAATTTCTGGCTTTTATCTCTTCGATAGCGAATCCCAAGTGTGCTACCTACTGATCCCAAACTGACGTCGTTTGCTGATGATGTGTCAGGCGCAAAGAATCAGGATCATTCGTAAGGTTGGAACATAGGAGATTTATTCAAGCCAAAGATCTGGTCAACTGAAGCGCAACGCTAAATTGCCACTAGATAAGGGTCAATGGAATTCAGGAGGGATGGGCTTGGAGCGCTTATAGGGACACAATGACTCTAAACTGATGACATATTTAACCCTGCCCCCCTCCCAGCTCTTCTCCTATATGATGTGACTCATGTTGTGACTCCTTTGACATGGCACCAAGCACTTCAGGGTGGTGTGAAAAGACTTTCAGGCTGGGATTCTCTCAAGTTCAGCTGGATGAAAAATAGCTAATATCTTTCTAGAAAATAAATCATAATAAATTGTTTTCCCAAGCCATGAACCAGGGATGGGTTCCACTTACCTTACTACTGGTTCACAACAAGAGCACGCAAACGCTTCTGCGCATGCGCAGATTGCCCCATGTTGACCTCAGGGCAGGTGGGTGGAGCTTCCCACCAGTTTTACTACTGGTTCTAAGAACTGGACAGAACTGGGAGCAACCCACCACTGCCATGAACCTATGACACAGCTGCACATCATCCTTGGTGGCCAAGTATCTTTTCCAGAGATAGATATCAACTAAGGAGACAGTAGTACAGATTGACATTTAATGAACATTTTAGGAGTTCTACTTCTTGGAAAATGTCTGGGGAGCAAAGATCAAAAAACCCTCAAAATGGGGACTATGATGGCATAATGGATGATCTGGCTGATTTTTATTTTAAAAAAGACCCACAACCTTGATTGTTTTGACCATAGTCTGTAAATAGTCTTGTTTATCTGGAAACATTACAGAGCCAGAAGTATTGCAGAAATCAGGATCTTAAAAAAGATAAGCCTACAGCGTGAAACAAAACACTGGCTCACACACCTGTGAGCTTTGATGTGTTATGTCAATTTTGCCACAATTCTAAAAGGGGGAATAGTGCAGTCATTGGATGGAGGTCCATTTGGGATGGACCAAAGGAAAATTCAACTTCTAAAAGCCAATTCTCGGGCAATAATAGTGTAAAGAATTGGAGTGAACTTTTTGTCAAACAAGGAGGTTATTTTTATGCATGTGCATGACTTAAGAATAGATAATATCCTTTTAATCAACCTTCACCAAATTGGTACACTCCAGGTGGGTTGGACCAACTGCCATGCTGGCCAAACTCATCAGGGAGGCATTTCATTCAGGAAAGTTGGTTTAAATCATATTTACTGAAAGCCCCAAAGCACTATTGATGCTACAGTAAGCAGAACCACCCATTTTGGCCGCAGATGGCCAACAAAGCTTCTTGCAATATTTTGTGAGCATCCAGCGGTTGTCCAGATGTTTCCTGCCTACATCTGGTTGACCTAAGAAAAATTAGTACTCAGAATAGCCACATTGGTACATTTTGATGACTGTAGGCAAAATGCCACCTCCATTGCTGGAACTGGCAGATACGGCAGCCATTTAGTGGGCTACACCTTTTAAACTGGTAATTCCAAATGATATGTCACAGAGAACAACAAACTCTGGGGTGAGGCCCTATAGAAATCAGGCACAAAGGTGTGTCACTTGCTCATAAAACAGCAGTCCCACTTAACTACAGAAACAAACATTCAAAGTGTGAGAATCCAGCTGGTAGCCAAGTTAAAGACAGCATTTGTTTATCTCTCCTTATCTCTCACAGGTGTGACACCTATGCCTAACAAACCAGACATGACTTTTGGGGATGATAATCATTCCCAAATACTACGTCATGGGTGTATGCTAAATTTTTCTCTATTGTTTGTCTGCAATCCCTTATCTAATTTTGGAAAGAAATGTGTTTGGTTTCATGTTTCGTTAGAGTAGCAACGTTTTAGTGTGCAAAGGAGCTATGACAGAAATAGATAAAACTATGCATGGCGTGGAAAATGCGGGCAATGGTTTCAGCTTGGTTTCTCTTTCATTCTCCATCACATTGCTAGAATTTGAGAGGCATCCATTAAAATTAAATGTGGGAAGTTCCATGAAAGGAAGTAATCCTTCATGGAATGCATAGCTAAACTGCTGCACACACCCACTGCTATCAGATGTGCTGATGGCCACACTTTGAAAAGAGGATTGGGGGATCAAGCAAGCAGCGGCTATTAGTTCTGATGGCTCTTTATCCCTAGAACGATAGTCAACATCCCTCAAATCCTTGTTGCTCAGGAATGACAGTATGACTCATTCTGTTTCCATGTCCCACAGCTCTCTGAATGGGTCCCTTGGGGTGGGTTCAGAATCCAGGATTTGATTCTGGCAGATTCTTCTTATATTCTTGTGATCCTAATGAAAGCAGTAATAAATCCATCCTTGTGATCTTCTTAAAAAGCAGTAAAGATAAAGGTTCCCCTCGCACATATGTGCTAGTCGTTCCCAACTCTAGGGGGCGGTGCTCATCTCCGTTTCAAAGCCGAAGAGCCAGCATTGTCCAAAGACACTGTCTCCGTGGTCATGTGGCTGATACGCCCAGCCTGGAACCAGAGTAGAGTATTAAAGTATTTGAATAATACAATTATTTTTCATCATGTAGTTAATCTCTATTTTTTTCCTCAGCCTATGAGTTTCATAGCTTTTCTTTTTGTGTTCTTAGGAGCGTTTGACCGCCTGTTAGATAATGTTTATTTGATGACATTCTGTGTCACAGGTACTTATATATGTCTTTGTCTTTATTGTATTGTCTGAATCAGTTTATAATGCAATCCACTTCCTTATGTTTTGAATTTTGGCCATCCATTTTATAATCCTGGTGTCAGCAGAAAATCTGTAAAATATTGCCAGAATTTTATAAACAACGTGACTTATTTTAACCTTGGTCAAATAAACCAACATTACATTCCTTCCTTTTACTTATGAAGGTCTGTTATTGTAAGATTTGATCTCTGTTCAATTTCTTTTTGTCCCATTGCAAAGGAAAGTTATTTTCTTAACAAGGAATACACCAGTAGCCAAAGGAAGGAATTAGTCTAAAAGCTAATTTTCCCTACCCCCTGCCCCAAATTTTTGGGTATGGCCCCTGGACCCTTAAAAATACTTGCAATATGGAATTCTTAATGTGGCAGAAGGGAAAAATTGAATGCATGGAGAGGAGTCATTCTTATTGTATTTAATTGACTTAATATATGTAACATTTAAATATAATCAAGTATAATCCCGTCTTAACTAAATATCTTTATCTTGGTTCTGTCTTCTCCTTTTGTGAGGATATTCTCTGGCAAATCTAAAATATAACCCCCAGCCTGAAAAACATTGTGCACCCCAGTCTGAAATGACTTGGCTGTGGCACGACATACTTTCCAGTTTATTGCTTTTTTGATAAAGTCAATTTTTGTGTGTTCATTACAGAACTGAATGATCGCCGAGAAAATGGCCGGCATTTGCCGTATATTTATGGAATCGGTGAGTTAACATTTCTTGCATTTGAGGCAAAGTTTAAAAACTGGCTTGCAATTGTGAGATCAGGTATTGCCACCTTAAGATTATTATTTTTTTAAAACTGGCTGATTCAGGTACCAATGAATGGAAATAAAAGATGCATGTTTTGTTTAACACTTAAAAGAGAGACAGTTTGAAAGATTTTTCCTGTCAATCAACTTGCTCTGTCTGAAGGAATTCCGAAATGAGAATTTCAGAATTCCTTCAGAAGGAACGTATTTTCTTATTATGTGGCTCCTTTCCTTTCAGCTGCGAATGTTCAAACGGGTGAGATTTTCCACGCCACATTTCCAGACCGAGGACCTGATGAAGACATGCGGTCTGCCAGGGTCTTAACAGGAGCAAAGGTTAGCAATGATTGTACAAAAGAATGAGAAAGGGAACCATACGTCAGGCAAAAAGCGTCCTCTGTCAAAGATTTACAATCTAAATATATAAACCATAGAAGAGACTATATGTAGCTCGGAGTTGAATTATGGAGTCCTTGATATTCTCTAAGCTTGGTTGTTTGTGGACATTCATTACCCAAGTGGATGATATCAGTGTGAGGAAGTGTGGCATTTGATCCCTGTTTATATTAAGTTTGATAGAGATAGATACCATAGATAGATGATAGATAGATAGATAGATAGATAGATAGATGATAGATAGATAGATAGATAGATAGATAGATAGATAGATGTTAGATGAGATAGATGATACATAGATGATAGATAATAGCTAGTTGGATAGCTAGCTAGCTAGCTAGATGATAGATGAGATAAATAGATATAGATCAATCGATAGCTAGATAGATGATAGATAATAGATGAGAGATATATGAGATAGATAATAGAGGAGATAGATAATAGACGAGATAGATATATGAGATAGATAATGATAGAGGAGATAGATGATAGATAATAGACAGATGAGATAGATAAATGAGATCATGATAGATGAGATAGATGATAGATAATGATGGATGGATGAATGGATAGAGGGAGAGATAGAGATAGATGATAGTTGATAGAGAGATAGATGATCGATAGAGATTGATAGTTATTTGCCCTGCCATTGTTGGGGTGTTGTGTTCTCCTGGGAGAAAGCCGATGGGAGAGTCAGATCAGGGAACATAAGCGAACATAAATGAGAATCAGAGAAAGACATAAAGAGGATTTGGCATTATAACGGGCCCAGGATTAACACTTCTGGCTTCTGGTTCTGCTGAGTAACCAGGGTTTATTCTGCGCTTGCTCCAAGTTTCGCCTGCCATAACCTGCTGAAACTGTCCTGTCTCTTGTTAGATGATCAGCATTTATGACTCCAAGAAGGAACAACTGTGCATTGGGCCTTACTACTGGATGCCTTTCCCCCACGTGGATTTCTGGTTGGAGCAGAGCAACCAGAGCATCTTACAGGTAGTTTACCAAGGATATCGGGGACCCCAGTTGGAAAAAGAGCCTCGGTGGCGCACTTAATTAGCGCTCTGGCTAAGTGATTCCACTTAGTTCCAACTGCCTGCAATTAGTGTTGGTTCGAATATTTGTGGCTTGGGGTTGAACTGTGCAGTCCTTAATGCTCTCTGAGTTTGGTTTTCTTGCAGACGTTTCATGACCCAACTAGGTAACTTCACCAGTACTAGAAGGGAGGGGGATTTGTGGAGAGGAGGAGGAGGAGGGGAGGAGGAACAGAAAGAGGAGGAGTAGAAAAAGGAAGAGGTGAAAGAGGAGGAGGAGGAGGACTTTCTGAACTTGGTTGTTTTCTTGCAGATGTTTCATGACCCAGCTAGGTAATATCATCAGTGCTAGAAGGGAGGGGGACTTGTAGAGAGGAGGAGGAGGAAGGGAGTGGAGGAAGAGAAAGAGAAAGAGGAGAAAGAGGAAGAGGTGAAAGAGGAGGAGAAAGATTTGGTGGGGGGGGGATCCTTGGAGCTTCTGAACTTAGTTGTTTTCTTGCAGACGTTTCATGACCCAACTAGGTAACATCACCAGTGCTAGAAGGGAAGGGGCTTTGCTCTCTTTTCATAGAAGTGGCATGTCCTGACAATGTTTGTGTGAGTAAACAACAGCCTAACTGAGGATCTGACAAGCGTACTCTCCCCAGCAGTGACAGCCAAGCCACTTGTATATAAACGGAGATCAAACAAACCCACACTCCCTCCTAGCGCTGATAATGTTACCTAGTTGGGTCATGAAACGTCTGCAAGAAAACGACCAAGCTCAGAGAGCACCAAGGGCCTCACACAAAGTAATTTTTTTTAACTCTAACAAAAGTAGTTCAAAAGAAGAATCTCTCCAGCTTATTTGCTTAAATCCCACGGGAGTTTTTCCCTTTAAAAAAAAAAAAATTATAGAGAAGATATGAGAGCCAGACAAGGTAGACACACAGAAAGAGGGAGGGGGTGGAAACCAGGTTAATAATTTTCTCTTTAGCCTGGCTCCTGGAACCTCTGAATTTCCAAAGAAATCTGCGGAGAAGGCACAGAGTCCTCTGGAAGTATCTAAAAAGACCTTCCCGTGATGTTCTTCAGGTAACCTCATGAGGACTAGGGGAATGGAAGGGTTAAAACGACCAGGAAGTAGGTATCGATTAGTAATCAGGAAAAAAAATCTTCTCAAGAAGGAAGGATATTCAGCAATGCCCGGAGGGATAAGTGACCAAATTTCAACAGAAGCTGAATGGGATAAAAACATTTGCAAATTTCTGCCCCGGGGGTGAAGAGTGGGATAGATGACCTCCCAGCTCCCATGCAAACTATCCATTCAATGATTTAGGGGAGGATTCTTTCAGGGGGCCTTGCAAACACACACACACACACCTGAAACTCAGGTTCTGACTGAAGTGTTGGAGAATTCGCCTTCCGGATGGACGAATTACTGAGGAATCTCGCCGCTGTGACGTACAAACCACAAAAATCACAACTCTCTGGGATTTACACAACTTTCGGAGCCGTGAACCAGGTTTACACACCCCATGGTGAGCAAAGGCAATGGGGAAGCCAGATTCACTTAACGGGCATGTTATGGTAGTAGCCAAAATCATGGAAACCTTTTGGGGAAAGTGAATTTTTGAGGTTTGATGGCTAATAACACCAAGATAATCAAGATCATCCTCTTCCACTGCTGGAATATCCTGGGAATAGCCCAGACCTTAACCCAGTTGAAAATCTATGGAGCCGACTAAAGAAACATGTTAGTCAGAAGCCACCCAGCAATAAAACCCAGTTAATAGAAGCCATCATTCCATCTTGGTTTCCCATGAGAACAGCTGCAGAACTCAAAGACTTGCTTCACTCCATGGGGAAGACGTTGCAACGCTGTCATTCATGCTAAAAGTTACCCAACGAAGGATTCCCTGACATGGGGATCATTTTTGTAGATCTCGTTTTTCTATGGGGATCATTTTTATATATCTCATTTTTTTCTAGGTGTTTCGCTTTTCTTCTTTATACTGTCACTGCTATTCTAACCGCAAAACCTTCATAAAAGTGATGGCGTTATATTCTTGATTAAATTATCTTCCCATTGATATATAATTTTATGGCACGACTCCAAAACAAAAGTGGGTGTTATTAGCTAGTTTTTTTAAAGAAATTACACTTTTCCCCAAAGGTTTCCACCATCTATCTATCTATCTATCTATCTATCTATCTATCTATCTATCTATCTATCTTGATATCAATCATCTATATCTATCTCTATTCTATCATATGTCTGCCTGTCTATCTTTCTATCTATCTATCTATCTATCTATCTATCTATCTATCTATCTATCTATCTATCTATTTAATTTATATGCCTCCCAACTCCTGAAGGATTCTGGGCGACTCACAACAGAACACAGCAGTACAACAAAATTTAAAAGTTTAAAGTTTACCGTTTAAAGGGAGACGCAGGGTAGGTAGATAGGTAGTTGCTGTGGGAATCAAAGCGTCCTTCCAGTTTAGTGCATAAAATTTGGGTGGTCTCCCACTTATGACCACATCTGAGCCCAAAATTTCCGGTTGCTAAGCGAGACATCTGCTAAGTGAGTTTTGACCCCTGTTTTACGATGTTTCGTTGCTAAGTGAATCCCAGCAGTTCTTGAATCGGTCACCTGGTTGTTAAGTGAATCTGGCTTCTCTGTTCGTCTGAAGGTCGCAGAAGGGGAACGCTGCGACTGTCGTAAATGTGAACCACTAGCCGAAAACATCTGGATTTTAATCACCTGAAGAGGCTGCAATGGTTGTAAGGGTGAACCAGTCACATTTTTTTCCAGTACCGTTGTAACTCCGAACTGTCCCTAAAGGAATGAACGGTTAGCCTGTCCAGTACTAATTCAACGACGCCAGGAATTTGCTTAACAACGGTGGCGAGTGAGGTCGTAAAACGAGGCAAAACTCACTTAACAGATGTTTTGCTTAGCGACCTACATGGAGGAGGGGGCGCGAATGTGGTCGTAACTCGAGGACTGCCTGTATTCCAATGAAACTCCTTTGAGGCTTAACTCGGTCAGAGCCATTTTACCTACCAAGAGTTCGAAAGAGATTGGCTGCTTTTGGCATGGAGCAGAGAGGCACGAATTCACTGGGGAGTTTGGGGTGTAAACAGACAGGCACGGGTCCCCTGTTTTGGAATCGGGGGGTTTGGGATGCAGCATCCAGAACTTTCTTCAGGGCTTTGACCGAATCCCAAGAGAAGGACAGATTTTGGACCTGTGCGGGATGGAAAGATCAAAAATACAAGAACATATTTTTCGCTTCTCCAAAAAAACTCACCCACAACTTCTGGAGGCGAGTGAATTGATTTGCGATTCAAATGAGAGAATTGGAGGGGACCTTGGAGGTCTTCTAGTCCAACCCCCCCTGCTCGAGCGGGAGACCCTGAACCATTTCAGACAAATGGTTTTTTAATCTCTTTTTGAAAGCCTCCAGTGATGGAGCAGCCACAACATCTGAAGGCAAGCTCTTCCTTCCTTCCTTCCTTCCTTCCTTCCTTCCTTCCTTCCTTCCTTCCTTCCTTCCTTCCTTCCTTC
>JANHFM010007386.1:26461-37554 GCA_032468115.1 Grayia smithii | reverse complement strand
AGAGAAGCAACTTAGAACTAAGGAGAAATTTCCTGACAGTTACAACAATTAATCAGTGGAACAACTTGCCTCCAGAAGTTGCGAATAACACTGGAGGTTTTTAAGAGGAGATTGAATAACCATTTGTCTGAAGTGTAGGATTTCCTGCCTAATCGGGGTTGGACTAGAAGACCTCCATGGACTCCTCCAACTCTGTTATTCTGTTTCTGTTCTATTCAATAACACGCACACCCCTCAATTCACGAACAAAAAATCCATACAAAATCCCTGAAATGGTTTTAAAATGTGGAACTTGTATCTCTGTTTTGGGGAAAGCCAAGAAAGGTGAGCCTGGATCTGAGTATATGGGGTGAAGATTCCCGTGTTGAACGGCGGCACTAAAGTTCTTCGAAAAAAAAATAACCACCTGGAAAGGATTAGAATTAAAAATAAAAACCATGTTGGGATAAAAGGGCTACTTTTTAGTTGTGCTACTTGGTGTTTTATTTTAGTGGCTTCTAGGGCATTTTAAGACCTGCACAGTTTCTCCTGTGATTGGTTGCCACTGTAATTTCTAATGCATTCCAGAAAATATCCCCTGATGAATGATCCTTGATGGTCTGTATCCTGGCTACTGGTAATCTGCAACTCTTTTTGATTCTGGACCAGTTATAGCCCAAATGGGCATATTTTATAGTGGTTCATAGTTGTACAATGCTACTATTCAGAGCTGTCGGTTGAAAATGAATAAACTGGATCTCTGTACAGTCCAGAGATAGAATTTATGAATCGAGCTGCGCCATGGCTTGCTTAATGGTGGCTTATTGAAAGGGTCAGAATCAAACATACTGTTTCTTGGTATGAATCTGCATTCTTTGCTTGCAATTTGTATTATAGCTATTGAACCCTTTTGGTTATTTTTTTTAATGCAGATTGGAATTTGCATTTAACTTATTCTGTGTTTGTGTACTGCAGGAGTCATTGGGAGCCCTCATGATTTACTGGTGAAAGTGTTGTACATAGACTGGGAGATGCACATTCAAGTCCATCCTTAGGCATGGAAGTGAATGACCTCAGACCAGTCATATATTCTCAACCTACCTCACAATTTGGGAGGATGGGATTAGATGAAGTACACCTCCTGAGCGAAAGGCAAAATACAAATTTAACAAGTATAATACAATTCTCCACTGGCCTTTAGATGTATCTGCCATTCTTCCAATAAGCGGCCATTTGAGAATAATGGGAATTGCAGTTCAGCATTTGAAGTATATCCCATTAAAAACACTGCTGTTACTTATTTCCTAATCTCTTTGCTGTTGATATTTTGGTGTCACTGAGTATGTTTCTGTGCTACTTAATTCTTAAAAGATCTGAGCAGCTTGCCTACAGTAAAACTAAAACAACATAATGATCATCACAGTGTAACAAAAAATCCATTGACTATATCCCACCCAGTAAACTAATATCTATACACACAAATACTTGTTCTTATGTACTGTATATCCCATACTTATGGATGCATAATTCATATACATTCCACAGAGAGAGAGAGACTTTATGATGGCTTCATACATTTAACAAAATAAATTAATAAAACCTGTAGAGTAGGGAAAAATTACATACTTTTGTCAATATGTTCTATATTTCAACATTAACATAATAGATTCCAGCTAAAATCTTCTGGCACCTTTGCAAATGGTGGAATATGCATGAATTCTATAAAATTTGACAAGGAAATCTTAAAAGAGAATATGTCACTTTCTCTTGCCTAGCACGTGGGGAACTTCCCTCTGTAATAATAGGATTTGCATTTAACCTCACTAAAGTCTTGATAATGATTAAAGGAAATGCCTCTTCATGCAGCAATAATGCTATAGAACATCCTGCTGCTGAACTTCTAGAAAGTTGGCCAGTGGCAGACATGGAATTTCTTACAGATTTATAAATTAGAATACTAGAAAATTCATTGACTTGGTTCCCCTTACCAGTGGAAGTAGGTTAATTAACCAGGAGATGAAAACCTAGAAACGTCTACACTTAAACAATGAAGTCATCTACCAGATAGGATAGTCAGCCTACCAGGTGGAAACCATGCTTGTTCTGACAGACCAGCTGATCCTTTAAACTGTTGGCTTTAATTGAAAAGGTGTAAGTAAAAGCATTGTGAACAACTGCATTAAAAACTCAACTGGGGACCCATTATTGAGATAGCTTGTTCAGAACATTAACAAGCTATCTCAATAATGGTCTACATTAAGATGGACTACTGTTTTAAAAAAAATTGCAAGGTGATGTTAAAAGTTTTGATTGGTCATTGCTCTAACTTCCTTGAATGGATATTTGTTCTAAAATAATTGAGTCTGGAGTAGTTTATTAGAGGTTGTATCCTGGGGGAGCAGAAGAATCACTAGTACCAAAATAACATTGCTTATATTATCTAATCTATAATATTTATATTCTGCCCTTACTTTTTTGTACAATTCAGGGCAGGAGATATACCTCCTACCTCTTATTTTTTTCCCAGCACAACCCTGTGAGGTGAGCTGAGCTGAGAAAGAATGGCTAGCTAGTCCAAAGTCACCTAGTCAGTTTTCCTGCCTAAGGGAGAACTAAAACTCACTGTCAAAAAATTCAATTTTGATTTCAACACTTTAACCAGCACACTAAACAGGCTCTCCACAAGCAACCTGGGTAGGTGGCTCATTTCTATATGTTTTTTATGTAAAAAATATGTTCATCATGTAGGTTGAAATGTGAACTACTTATCCTTGATTATGGTACCTTTGTTCCTTACAGCTGGTGAATACCTTTTTCAGTTTCCTGAGACGCAAAACTGATTTCTTTGTCGGGGGAGAAGAAGGCGCTGCTGAGAAGGTAAACGATTTGGTTTATAAAGACATTTTTCTGTTTAAGGAAGATTGAAATATTTCCCACTGTGTGCTGTTAAAGTTCTCATTTTTCCTTGCTTTTGTTGTATTGCAATTCCATCCCATTCAGTTGCTGGCTCTGGAAAGAAACCGGAGAGACCACATTATGTTATGCCTGACCTTAATTGAGCAGGTTTATTTCAGAGTATGACAATAATAGACGTTTTGGGTTATTTTGTTTGGTTGAGCTTTGAGCAAAGGCTGGTTGAAAAGCTAGCATGTCAAAAATGTATTGGTCGGACTCAGACACCCAAGGATCAATAATACCAGTTTACTTTATTTTACTCTCTTGGAAAGTACTAAGTCCACTTCTTCAACAGTGGTTTGTTCCCTAAAAAGCAGAGTTTCTCTATCCTGATTTTGTGAAATGTTCTACATGATCCACTCTGTTCCACACTGATAGAGTGATGGGGCAATATGACACATCATTTTTTAAAATTTAATTTTAACAACTCTTCTATAAGTGTTCCAAACAATGTTTTGTGAACTTTTTTGGAGGGGAAAGAATAATTTGTAAATCCATTCAGTATGAGTGAACTGTTTAAGTATAATATTTAATTTATGAAGCTATTTAGATTTTTAAAATATGCTCAAGCCATTTTATATATTTATTCTAAATATTATAATTACTTAACAAAGCCTTTCAAAAGTGGCTGTCATGTTCCCTGAAGGATGTACAGTGTTGACTCACACCTTTTGTCTTCAAAAGTCAATCAAAGTCTCTTTCTAATGGTGATACAGTATATGAAATTGGAAAGTAATTCTTACAGGTGTATATGTATATAGTATTTAAATCTTGTGGAGTTAAGTAAACTTATAGATACCTTACTACAGCAGAAGTTAGGGAATAGAGGATACTTCTTCTATTATGCTGCAATAGAAAAAGTATCTAGAACAGTGCTGTTTAAAATCTGTTTGCTCCTTAAATTAGTAAAATGAGTATTCCATGAAAGGAATAAAACCACTAGAATCTAAACTCAGATTTTGTTAAATGTGGAAGCCAGCAATTACTAAGCTTTTATGTAAAGGCTAAGATATCCAGTTGTTCCCCATTTGAAGCATGCTTCTTCTGTCCCTTTTTTCAAATTAGCAGCAGTAGACAAGGTCAGAACTTGGCATGCGTCTCCAACATGTCACCATCCAAAGGGCAAAATAGATTATGTGTTAC
Organism: Grayia smithii; assembly: GCA_032468115.1. Taxonomy (NCBI): domain Eukaryota; kingdom Metazoa; phylum Chordata; class Lepidosauria; order Squamata; family Grayiidae; genus Grayia; species Grayia smithii. The sequence goes on along the minus strand of JANHFM010007386.1, from coordinate 33,477 downwards.
CAATTTCAGCACTTCTGTTCACAACCCTTGGCTGCTGCACTAGCTGTGAAGGTCACCCATCACTGGGAACCCTTAAAATTGTGCAGTCAAATGATTGTGTCACCACTTGGAGCAAACACACTATAGCCCTGACCCTCAGGATTTCTCTAAACTATGGACAAAGGTGGCCCCTGTTCTTTCCTACTGCGGACTCTGGAAAGGAGCAGATCAGTTTTATTATTCTTAAAAACTTTCAACAACTATAAGTTTCCTGTTAACAGTGCTTTTGGGAGGAAAAATGTTAATGAGTAGTGAGTGTGAATCTTTGCCTTAAATAAACTTTACAGGTCTGACACCCTTAGCTCCCTGTAAAAACAAATGGAGAGGGGGGAGAATAGTTTTACAATGTGGGCTTTTTAACTTTTTAAGTCTCAGTCCTGATTTCCCTCATTGGGGGAATTGGGGGGGAGAGGAGGAGTCCTGAACATTCTATCTTTTGAAAGAGATCCCCCATTTGTTTTTTATCTCTGCCAAGAAAACCGTATGGATGCAGTCACCAGCTATGGAGCGTGAATTGAGATAATTTTTACTGCTTGTGTCATTGAGAACGATCGTGCCCATTATATTACTTTTCTATTCTCTCACCTTAGTTAATCACAGAGACTTTCAGTCGCCACAACAAACTTGCTCTGAAAGCCCAGAAAGAGAAGAAAGCTCGTCAAGAAGCAGAACAGCGGGAAAAAGCAGAACAAGCCGCCAAACTTGCCAAAGAAACTAAACAGGAAGACAGTGAGCCAAGGATTAAGGAGCTGACTGATGAGGAGGCAGAAAGATTGCAACTGGAAATAGACCAGGTGTGAATCTGCTTCCCTCTGTTGGTGGGGCATAATACAACTGCGGTATATTTGGAAAATCATCTTTTTAATTTTACCCAGTCAGTGCTACCATTTGTATTGGATATGAGTGATGATGTGGGATGACTGCTATTGCTAAGCTACTTAAGTGTGCACAAATGAAACAGGCTTATAGAGGTGCTGCTCTTTTGAAACAGAACAAAGAGAAGAAAGAAAATGATGCAATGAACATACCAGTCAAGTCTGCTGAAAATCAAGTGGAATCTCCCGAATCCAGCAAGCAAGTAATGTATTTTTCAAGATTTTAACTGCCGGCACAAAAGACAATTGCTGATCTGCTTGCTATTTCATTGCTTTAAGATGGTTGAAAATAAGAAAAATGTTAGCCAGAATAACTACAACATGAAATTCTAGCATTTATTCAAGTACATACCAGAGGACACCCCATCCCCGCCCTGTCCCCAGATTGGCTTAGGGCGAAAGGACCTTTGCAGTGTATTTTTAAAACCTGGCTTAAGCAGTGAAGACTTTTAAGAACATTGAACCCATACATGTAGAATAGCTGAATTGCCATCTCTATAAATAATGCAGTAAACGGAAAATATCCATCATTAAAAAGTTCTAAAATGTATTTTATGTACATTCTTACATTATATAAGGATACCGATGAAGAAGAGGAAGATGAGAAGGACAAAGGCAAACTTAAGCCAAACTCAGGAAATGGAGCAGACCTGCCAAAGTACAGGTGGACGCAAACTCTTTCTGAACTGGATGTAAGTTGTACATTTTGAAGCTAAGTTTTATAGTCTCTGCTGCTTATGAGGAAAGTGAATCAGTGAAATATTTAATTGTGATTCATAAGTCTCTTTTGGATAATAAAGGGAAAAACTATGGGAATCCATGAATTAATGAATAGCTGCTTCACTTTCTTTTAGAATTGGCCACAGAATGTTATTCTATGTCAGTAATAGAACAGTAAGCAGAACTGTAATGAAATAGATTGTTATAAGTGTAGAGAAGAACAACAAAGATAGTGAGGAGTTTACCATCAGTGAAAAAGTTCAATAACTGAGTATATTTAGACTAAAGAAGGCTAAGGAAAGATATGGTACAGTAGAACCTCTGGTCACGACCATAATTCGTTCCATAACTTTGGTCACAACCCGATTTGGTCGTAACCCCGAACCTAACCGACACAGCTCCTTCAGATGGAGCTCCTGAGGCTGCGGCCCCTTCCCTCGACTGAAGGCAGCCTTCTGTCTTGCAGCCATCCCCCCACCCCCTTTGCTGTATCTCCGTTCTGAGCTGAGGATTGCAGCCAAATTCCCTGAAAGGGGTGGCTTGGGGGTAGCAGGGCTTCCCTCCGCGTGAACAGGTGATTTGTCAGGGCGCTGCCCAAACCAGTGCCCGGGGCTCAAAGGCCCTCTTCCTCCAGCCTTGGGACAGGCGCCGCTTCCTATCCAGTTTCCAAGAGATTAACTCCCTACGTCTCTCTCTCACTCTCTCGGCACCTTCTCATCCCAGAGATGCCCGCTACTGGCCCCTCCCTTTCCAAGGTCTCTCCTGCATATTTGTGGGCATCTCTGTCTTGGGCATGCATTATTATCCGCCCCGTGGAGCCAAGTCTGGAACAGGCGGGCACAGCAAGTGCTCCATGCCAGCTTTCTCCTCGGCTCTAAGGAGAGCAATGCCCTTTGCAAGCTGCCCTTCCCTCTGGCACTCGCATCGCCTGCCCAAGGGTTGCTTTGGTCCCCAGAGCCCAGGCAGGGTTGCTCTCAATTCACGTGGTAAAGAGGAAAGGGTGCCATCGCTCCTGCCATTGCCAGTGAGACCAGCGCTGTTGGAGAGCTCGGGGCTCTGGGTCTATCCTCCCCAGCTGCAGTAGGTACTTGATGGCAGGCTCACTTTTTCCAAGCTGGGGTTGCTCACTATGCTGAGAAAACTACCGTGAACCAGTGCCTGGGGCTCAAAGGCCCTCTTCCTCCAGCCTTGGGATGGGCGCTGCTTCCTATCCTGCTCCACGCCCTGCTTTGGGGAAGCCCAGCCGGGCACCGCATGTTGTGTCTTGTAGCGGACAGGGAAATGCTGCACCCGCCCCCACTTCCTGCAATGACTGCTGGCAAAGTGCCCCTCTCGTGCACCTGCCACGGCAGTCGGGTGCACAAAAGGAACACGCTCCATGCGCAGGCTAAGGGCAAGACCCGTGAACAGGCTGAATAGAAGATGACCAGCAACGACCTGCTCTCCAACCGCAAACCAAAACAGGCAGCGGAGCAGAGTAAGCGCTTTTCCAGGGGAAATCGGCCGTGGCCGTGTTTGATCACCACCCAAGTATGTCTTCATGACCAGATTCAAAAATGTTGTGGGTTTGTTGGTCGGAACCCGATTTGGTCACGGTCAGAAGCATTAGTGACCAGAGGTTCTACTGTAGTAGTTTTCTAGTACTTAAAGGGCTGTCACAGGGAAGGATCCTCTGATGCTTGAGGGTAGGAGAAGAACTAGGGGGTGGCAGCTTTACAGAGCAATATTGAAACTTGAAATGAGGAATTCCCTGAACACAGGAAGTAATTAACTGTGGAACAGTTTGTCTTGTGAATCATGGGTGCTTCATCAATGTTCACATAAAGCCATTTATCTACATTGGTTTGAGGATTCTTGGCCTGGGCAGGAGGGTAGATAGAAGACTTCCAAGGTCCGTTGTAATCCTAGGATTCTATTAATAGTGATCTGTATGTCTTCCCTGCTCGAGGTTTTCATGAAGAATTCACTGTTCTCTTTTCCTGTTTTCTCTAGTTGGCCATCCCATTCAATGTGAGCTTCAAACTGAAGGGAAAAGATATGGTGGTTGATATACAGAGACGTCATCTCAAGGTGGGCTTAAAGGGCCATCCCCCCATGATTGATGGAGACCTGTACAATGAGGTGAAGGTGGAAGAGAGCTCATGGCTGATTGAGGATGGAAAAATAGTCACAGTGCACTTGGAAAAGGTACAAAGCAAATGTTTCTGGATTTTAGTTGAAGGATGATTTTGCAAGAGTTCTCATATATGCTGATTGCTTTATATTTAATACTTGTTTAATAGAGCATAGCTAACACCCCAAATAAATTGCATGCAATAATAGTGTGATGAGACAGAAGAATATGATGCATCAGGATCCATAAATCACAAAAGTTACATTCTTATTGCATATGCCACATCCAAAGAAGCTGATATATTCTACATAATAATATTTCTCTTTTCACTGTAGATCAACAAGATGGAATGGTGGAACAAGTTAGTCCAAACAGACCCAGAGATTAACACCAAGAAAATTAACCCTGAGAATTCAAAAGTGAGTGATTCTTTAGTCAGGTTTTGTTTTAACTCAAAAGTGTTGCTGGACCATTTGTGGCCCATATTTCACTTCTGGAATGGATTGGTGGATGTGGGTGTGACCCAGGCAGGCACACTCTTCACATACAAGTTACCATTGCATGGCAGAGAATTTTAACTCTGCCACCTCTTCTAACCCACCCCCCGCCCCTCCCCTGTGATTGCCACTGGAAGTAGGAGTTATCCTAGCTGCTAACATGAATAAGGGTAGAACAGATCCCTGCAGTTCACCCAGTATGGGTTAAAGTTCACCCACAATTCAGAGAGTAGGCAACCATACATTGTCTTTACCCTCCTGTGATAGAGAAAGATTAGGGTCACGGCATTTCACAGGCTGTTGCAATATTTAATTGTTAGCAGCAGAATGGAATCCGTTATTTTATTGAATTGTAACCACAGTCTGATTCAACAAATGGCAGCATCTGACTGACCTTCCCAGGCAGGATTCCTTTTTGTTAGCCCTTTGAAGTAGGTCAGGGCAACACAAAAACACTGTGAAGATTCCAGAAATTTTATGCTATTGTAAGGTTTATTAACAGTTTGAAAGCCAAAATAACAGCTTAACAGCTCACTCATATCTTTTTCAAGGTCAGCTCTTAATTCCTTTACAGCTAGTACTTGGATGGGAAACCTTTCCAGGGCGTAGTTTCCAAGCACCCAAGAAGAAAGGAGCGGCAAACTGGTTTAAAAACAAAAAAAAACCTACTGTACAATCTAATGTGTGTTTTCCTAAGCAAGTCTTTGTTTCTTTTTTATATGCTGCTCCTGGCAAGCAAAGACTTCCTCCTTCAAACGTTTAGATAAGTTTCAACGGCTGTCTCTTTGGAGTTCTTGTTCAGTGGCCTTGATGAGCTGCTGCTGCTGCTGCTGAATATACAGCAGTGAAAACCAAGGAATAGAACAGAAGATAATTTTGGTGGTTGTGGAACCAGGGGGGTGGGGAGAGACAAGTTTTCCCTTGCTATGTATACAAGTGTTATTAATGTGACTTTATTAAGTGGTATCTAGAGAGTGAGCCACAAATGTGTCAATATGAATTTCTCTAATACAATTTCTCTCAATTTCCAAGTTGTCAGACTTGGATAGCGAAACACGCAGCATGGTTGAGAAAATGATGTATGATCAGCGGCAGAAATCAATGGGGCTTCCCACATCCGATGAGCAAAAGAAGCAGGACATACTGAAAAAGTGAGTAAGGCCAGTTTTACACTGTGAAGAAGGGAGCAACAGCTTGTTTTCCAGGCTTGCTTCCTAATAGGGGGGAAGGCGGCTAGGGCATTTATAAGGACAGCCCAGCAAGTAAGTGCTATGTAGAGACTACGAAGCCAGGCCGTACCATCTCGGCCTGAACTATGACGTGGTGTCTCTGCCTCTAATCTCCATGTGCCTCCAAGTCAGATAACACACCGCTCACTAGACAATCATGCATTTTATTGTTTTATTGCCCTGCTTGTCAGAGATCTCAGTAGAAGCTTCTGTGAGTAATTCCCCTTTTAAGGCCAGATAGGGTGATGTGCATCAAGTTGCAAGCGGGGTAACTAAAGGTCAAACTCTTTTCATCAGTCATTCTAAATAGCTCAAGCAGAGAAAAGGGATAAAGCCAGAAGTGATGGCAGTTTCTGTCTCTTTCCCTGGCTAATCTCCATAGGTAGAGTGTCACGGCTTGGATATGAGGCCTTTTTCTAGTATCAATAGTGGCGTATTCAAACAAGCAATGCTTTTCAGAAAACGTATAATTTTTGTTCTGGATGTTGCACTGCAGTTTATTTTATTTATTTAATTGCATTTCTATGCCGCCCTTCTCCCGAGGGACTCAGGGCGGCTTACAATCAAACAATGGTAAAAACAATTATAACAGACACAACATAAAAGACATAACAGGACATACAACATTAACTCATTAAAAAGGGGTACAGCAATAAAATAAGGCCAAATGCAAAGAGATAAAAAAAAACAGTAAATCGTAGCCTGCTTGATAAAACAACCACGTCTTCAAACCGCGATAGAAGGAGCGGAGGTCGGGGGCTGTCCGGAGATCTACGGGCAGATTATTCCCACCGAGAAAGCTCTTCCCCTGCGGGTCGCCAGCTGACATTGTCTGGCTGACAGCACCCTGAGGAGGCCAACTCTATGGGAATGCACCGGGCACTGGGAGGATGTTAGCAGCAGGAGGTGGTCCTGCAAGTACCCAGGGCCTAAGCCATGCAGAGCTTTATAGGTCAAGACCAGCACCTTGAAGTGTATCTGGAGGGCCACCGGGAGCCAGTGCAGCTCGTGCAAAAGTGGCGTAACATGGGAGTAATGCGGTACTCCCATAACCACTCGCGCAGCCGCATTCTGGACCAGTTGGAGCCTCCGGATGCTCTTCAAGGACAGCCCCATGTAGAAGGCATTGCAGTAGTCCAAGCGAGAAGTAACAAGGGCATGAGTGACTGTGCATAAGAAATCACAGTCCAGGAAAGGGCGCAATTGGCGCACCAGGCAAACCTGTGCAAAGGCCCCCCCGGTCACGACCGTCAGATGGTCTTCTAAAGACAGCTGTGAATGCAGGAGGACGCCCAGATTTTGTGCCCTTTCCGAGGGAGCCAAGGCCTCCCCCCCCCATTGAAAGGGATGGGATCTCTTGGACTCGCAATGCCAGAATCCACAGCCATACAGTCTTGGAGGGAGGGGTTGAGTCTGAAGCTGTTCCTCCCCATCCAGGCCCGCACTGTTTCCAGGCACCGGGACATCACGTCAAGGGCATCTCTGGGTTGGTTCAGGGTGGAGATGAAAAGCTGGGTATCATCAGCATATTGATGATACCTCA
>JANHFM010007382.1:4118-14395 GCA_032468115.1 Grayia smithii | reverse complement strand
TGGTAGGTCCCAGTCTGGCTGATGTCTCCAGCCACATCGGAGAAGGAACTTTGGTTCTTACCTGATATGTGACTTCTTGAGGGCTGGAGACATCAGCCAGCCCTGCCCGTGGGTGTCTGGCTCTTCTTAGGGGTTTTCTGCTCCTTTCTTTGTCTTTCTCTCTTTCTGGGCGAACACGCAGGGCCTGTCAGTCATCTCACCGAGACTGGGGATTCCCTGGTAAGGAGGTGGGACTAAGGAAAATGATTGGCAGGCTCAGGTCCTTCTGCTGATAGGCGAGCTCTACCCAGCCCTCGAGAAGTCACGTATCAGGTAAGAACCAACATTCCTCCTTGGAACTTTTCAAAGCAGGTTTTTTTACAGCCTATTCTGCCAAATAGGGTGTAAAAAAATGTTTTTAAAAAGAAAGGTTTGGAGGATTGCAGAGCTCAACTGTTAATCACAGCTGAGCCCCGTGATCCTATTCGCTGGCAGCAGAAGCAGCAGCAAGGGTGGGGGCTGGGCGATGGCAGCAGAAGCTGCAGCGATGGGGGGGAGGGCAGTTTGGGCTTTCTGGCAGCAGCGTCTGTCTGTTGTTACCAACATTGCTGCTGTTAGGGGATTGGGCCAACGGACAGAAGGGGCTGGAAAGCAGGGACATTTTGCAATGTGCAGTGGGGAACCAGGAAGTGTTTTGGATGTGAAGAGCCATCGCCTAAGCCCTCTCCACGTTTAGGAGCCAAGCTGAGCGGGAGCCTTTAAAGACAAATGAGCCTGCTTTCCAGCCCCTGCCACCCGTTGGCCCGATCTCCTAATGCAATTCAGAGCCTTTCCTTCCCGTTGTGCTTGGGAGCTGGAGTTGGAAAGAGAAATTGAGTTTGCCGAGGAGGAGGGGGTGCTGCTTTGCAATGTGCAACGGGAAGGAAAGGCTTTGAATTGCATTAGGGGATCGGGCCAACGGACAGCAGTGGCTAGAAAGCAGGCTCGTTTCTCTTTAAGGGCTCCTGCTCAGCTCGGCTCCCAAGTGCAGAGAGGGCTACATTCGAAGTATAAGACGCACCCTGATTTTCACCCTATTTTGGGGGTAAAAAGGTTCGTCTTATACTCTGAAAAATACAGTAGTTTTAGATACAGATTCATCCATCTGTTCCCATTAGGTTGCTTGTTAAGATACTTGTTTTGCCAAATAAGTATCAAGCTTAAAGGCTATTTTTCTATAACATAAGATTATCACTTTCTTTATCCTTATATTTATTGATGGCAGGCCCACTTTTAATTTTAATATCACTACTGATATGCATAAGGTAGAGCTATGGTTGATCTTACAAATTTCTTGGAACCTCTTTTAATCCAGTTTTACTGAAACTTCCAAATTGTGGCTCATATATCTTTTTTTTTTAAACAAACTTTATTAAGTATATAAAACATTTACACATTAAAAAACAAAACAGCAAATCCATATTCTTATAACTGAATATTTACATTTATATTTAACATATCTGTCTTTATTCACGATAGCGTCTTATATTACTATCTGAATCTAACTATAAAACTATATATTACTTCTGTTGGCTATATTATTATATTTTACTAATTTACTTTACATTTTGCCATTGCTTATCCTAATTCTACCCGTCGGATAAATTCTCTTTCCATTTGCATCAAATTCTTCCGTTTCCTCTTTTTTACCATTGTACCTAATGGTACCATTTCTCCCAAATTTTATAATTTTCTGAATCTTCTTTCTCTTTTAATTTTATGGTGAGGGCATCCATTTCTGCACATTCGTATATTTTGCGAATTATTGTCTCTTCTGTTGGGATGGTGGATGCTTTCCAAGACTGTGCCAGTACTGTTCTTGCTGCAGTAATAATGTGAATCAATAGGTATTGGTCGTCTTTCTTAATTTTGTCTGCTATTATTCCCAGTAAGAATAGTTCAGGTTTCTTTTGTATTTGAATCTGTAAGATCTCTTCCAGCCATCTATGAATCCTGTTCCAGAATTTTTGAATTTCCAGGCAAAGCTACCAGACATGGTAGTATGTCCCATGTCCATGAGTGTATTTCCAACATTTTGGATTCGAATTTGGATACATTTTGGCCAATCTCGTGGGTGCTAAATGCCAATGATAGAGCATTTTGTATTGATTTTCTTTGAAGGAGACAGATCTAGTTATTTTACACCTTCTTGCCCATACTGTTTCCCATTCTTCAAAGGTTAAGTTATACCCAAAAGTTTTGGTTCATGTAATCATTGAATCTTTAGTTGTCTCATTTTCCTTTTTTTGGTCTAATAAAAATTTAGATAATTTAGATAATTTCTTCTCATTGGGTCCTAATATTATTTTGTCCAAATTTGTCAATTTTGATTCTATCCCATATTCCTGATTATCTTTTTGGTATCTATGTTTAATTTGTAAGTATGGCCACCAATCAATATTTATTCCCTGTTCCTCTAATTGTGTTACCGATTTTAATATACCCTGTTGATCTAATAGCTGATCATTTTGTTTGTGTCGAGGGTATTGGGATATATCATTGCCTCCATTGTGGAGAGCCATCTTGGAACTTTCTTGTAATGTTCGTTTTTGATTTTAGTCCAAATTTGGATTAATGAGTCCCGTAATATGTGTCTGTTAAAGTGTGAATTCTTTTTTTGGGTGGCTCTCCACAAGAAGGCATGCCATACCATTTGTAGATCATGACCCTCTATTATTAGGATTCGTTTTGATTTCAATTTAATCCAGTCTTTAATCCAAACCAATCCTGCTGCCTGGTAATATAATTTCCATACTGGTAGTCCCATGCCACCCCTGCTCTTATCATCTTGGAGGTAAGCTAGTTTTATTCGAGGTTTCCTTCCCACCCATATGAAGTCCGCTATCATTTTGTTTAAGTCCTTAAAGAATTTGGGGTCTAATTTAATTGGGGTAATCTGGAATAAATACAAGAATTTGGGTAAAATATTCATTTTGATTACTGCTATTTTCCCTAAGAAGGACAATTGTAGTTTTTTCCATTTCGACAAGTCATCTTTTATTTGCAGGAATAATTTTATATAATTGTTTTGTTTTAAATTGGAACTTCTCGCCCTTATCCAAATTCCTAAATATCTAATTTTGTTTTCAATCTGAAATCCCATTTTCCCTACTAATTCCTCTTTCTGTCTTTTGATCAAGTTCTTTACTATCATTTTAGTTTTATCGCTATTCACTCTAAGATCGACTACTTCTCCATATCTTTCTAATTCTTTGATTAAAGAGGGGCCCGTTTCATTTGGGTCTTCCAAAATAAACACCATGTCATCTGCGAATGCTTGGAGTTTGTATTGTTCTTCTCTAATCTTAATGCCTTTTATCTCATCATTTACTCTTATGTTATTCAATAGTACCTCCAATGATAAAATAAATAGCAGGGTTGATAGGGGGCACTCTTGCCTTACTCCTTTCTCTGTCTGGAGAGGGTCTGTGAATTCTCCATTTATAATTATTCTGGCTTTTTGGGTCGAGTAGATTTATCATTTTCTCAAAACAATCCCCATAATTTTGGTTTTTTATCAATTTAATCAAAATCCCAATTTACCTTGTCGAACACCTTCTGTGCTTCCAGAAAAACAAGTGCCGCTTGTTTCTCTGGATGCACTTCCTAATATTCAAGGGCATCAATAACTATTCTTCTGTTAAATCTGATCTGTCTCCCCGGTAGAAACCCATTTTGATCTGTATGTATTTTGTTATTCAATGTCCTTTTTAATCTTTCTGCCATTATTTTCATAAATACTTTATAGTCAGCATTCAACAACGAGATTGGCCTAAATTTTTTAATTTGTTTATTATCAGTGCCTTCTTTGTGGATTAGGGAAATGTACACTTCTTTCCATGATTCTGGTATCTTAGCTTCCTTAAGTGCCTCATTGCAAATATCCTTCATTGTTGGTATCAGTATATCACCCAAGACTCTGTATAACTCTTCCGGTAGAACATCAGGGCCTGGGGTCTTATTGTTCTTTTGTCTACTTATGGCTTCTTCCAGTTCCTCTATAGTGATTTCATAATTCAATATATCCCTCTCTTCTTCCGTTACCGGGTTTTCTACAGTGTTTTCCAAATACGTTCTGATTTTTCCCCCATCTATCCTATCTCTCCTGTATAGCCTCAAAATATTCCTTAGCTATCCGCTTTTTAATTCCTTGTTCGTTCTGTAATATCCCCTCTTTATCTTCTAATTGGAATATTGTTCTTTTCTCCTTCTCTTTTTTAATTTGGTATGCAAGCCACCTTCCTGGTTTGTTTGCATTTTCAAAAAAGGTTTGCTTCGCCATTTTAATTTCTGTGCCAATTCCTCTTGTTCTAAGGTGTTTAATTTATGCCTCGCCCACCATTTTTAAAAATTTCTTCATTCCCCAGTTTTATTTGTAATTTCTTTTCCCAGAATCCAATTCTTTGCATTATTTCCTTATAATCCTTCTCTTTTTGTTTGGTTTTCTTTGCTTTATAAGCTATAACAATACCCCTTATATAAGCTTTCAGAGTGTCCCATAATGTTTGTAATAACGTTTGATTTTTCCCATTCCATTTTTTAAAAAAATCCAATTCCTCTCTTATTTTAACTATGAAATCATTTTCCTTCAAAATTTGGGTGTCTATTGTCCACCTATTATTCCTTTTCTTGTGTCCTTTCCAAATCATTTTTAATGGATTATGGTCTGCCCATTTATCTGTGGTAATTTCGATGGAATCTACTTCATTATATAGCACACTATAAATCCAAACCATGTCTTTTCTAGACAGGGGTGGGTTCTACTTACCTGTCCTACCGGTTCTAAAGGTGCACGCACTTTGCGTGTGGTCGGGGTGCATGGAGTGTGCATCTGGCGTGCACTCCTGCGCATGCACAGAAGCTTTTTTTGGGCAAAAAATGTCAAAAAAATTTCTCCGCATGTGCGCAAGCGCACTCTGCGTGCTCCATGACCGGGCCAGTAAGTATGGCTATGAGGGGGGCGTGCGGTCCGGGACGCGTAGAACCAGTTCGGTGACATCACAGCGTCACCTCTACCGGATCGCGTGAATCGGACTGAACTGGGGGCAACCCACATGATCTATGTGGGTGAAAATAGTATGTATATTTCCTTTCTTCTGGGTTCTTCATCCTCCATACGTCATATATATTTAAGTTTTCTACCATGTCCAGGAATGTCTGTGGAAGTATATTCTTTTTCTTCTTTTCTAATTTCTGCGTACTGGCATAGTTTTTTCTGACATCCACCATCCCATTGAAATCACCCACTATGCACACATTTGGATTCTCCCTTTCCAAAATTTTAGTATGTAATTTTTTATAAAACTCAGTTTGTTTCTCATTGGGAGCATATATTATAACTAACAGTATATTTGGACACTGCTATACATGATTATAAAGATGGGTAAATTCGTTTATAACTTTATAATTATATAAGATGCTTCCTCCTTAAGGGGATCATATATCAACTATGATATTCTCCCCTCTTCCCAGAGATCTTCAGTGCTGCAGTGTTACTTTCCTCCTTTTTGAGTAAAATGTGGTAAAAATGGCTGTCATTGATCTGATTGTTGTTCTTATTGATGCTATATGTTGGGGGTGTCAAACTCCAGGCCTGGGGGCCAGATCTGACCCACAGGGTGCTTAGATCTGGCCTGCGGGGCTGCCTTGGAAACAGTGAAGGACCAGCCCGCAGTACTTCTGCAAGTGTAAATGGAGCTGGGGAGAGCCGCATGTGGCCTTCCTGAGCTCTGTTTTTGCTTGTGACAGCCTCTTGCAGCCCTCTGCCTGAGCTCTGTTTTTGCTGGCAGAGGGCTGCATGAGGCTGTCACAAGCAAAAACAGAGCTTGCAAGGGCTGCCCCCCCCAGCTCCATTTTCACTGGCGGGGTTGCAGGAGGCTGTTGCAACTGAAAATGAAGCTCGGGAGCCCATTTTCGCTGGCAGAGTGCTCGGACCACCACAGGAGCCCCTGACATGAGTGATGTTGAGCTGGCCACACCCATCCTGGCCATGCCCACCCCGGCCCCCAGAGATCAGACACAACCCTGATGCCGCCCTCAGTGAAATCGAGTTTGACACCCCTAGTATATGTGTTTTCCATGATAATGTTTCACTAAAGAGAATAGCCGAATACTTAAATGCTCTTACTTGTTCTATCTACTTTCCATCTAGGGCCTATCTATGGCCCTGGTCTTTTGCCAAAAATAATTTCTTCAGTTTTGGAATAGTTATCTATAAATATTCTCTCCTATAGTAATTGTCAAATTTGTTAGGATTCTTCTCATTCCAGTTAATGTTGTCAGTATGAGTACTTACTTCTGTGCTTCTTTTTTTCATAAAACTTTATATCACCCACTGAAGCACAAAATGGGAGTCATCAGAACCCTACACCAGCAAGCTGAAGGTCTGCCTACAGTAAAGTTTTAAAAATAAATACAATTAAAATACATCAAGGAAGCCCTTAGAACATGTGGCTATCCCAAGTGGGCCTTCATTAAATCTTAAAAAAGATCCTACAAAAGCTCCTCCCTAACAGACAACCAAGCAAATGAAGCAATGTTGTCATTCCATGCCCTGCAGGAATATTGGAAAAGCTCAGGAGGATCGTCAGGCAACACGGCATACATGCATACTTCAAACCCAAGAATATACTAAGGCAGAAGCTTGTCTATTCCAAGGATAAAACACCCAGACACAACCTGAGCAGCATGATGTATGCAGTACAATACAGTGAGCTATGTGCAGATTTGTACATTGGGGGAAAAACAACCACTTCATAAATGCTTACCACAACATAAGGGAACAAATCCATAAGGATTAGATTCAGCAGTCCATCTGAAATAAAGAGACAAAGATCACTCTTTGAAGAAAGCTAAGTCCACATTTTGGACAGAGAGGACCACTGGTTTGAAAGAGGTCAGAAAGGCCACTGTATCAAAATTGAACAGCCCTCAAGGAGGCATTGATAATTGCCTGGATCCAGTCTCCTGTCACCTCCCAAGCTGAAGAAACCAGCCAGGAGGGACAGGGGTCCAACAAACACGTAGTTGCACTCAGCCTACTCATAATCCTGTCCACATCGTCCAGAGAAACAGGGTCAAACTCAGCCCAGATGACACTGGCAAGACTAGCCCCCATCACTCCGCCGGACTTTGCCCAGTTGGAGTCCAAATCCGTCTAGATCCAAGCGATTTTGTCCTGCAGAAACTGCACAAAATCCTCAGCCCTGCCCTGCAATCCCTCATTCTCTGATTCAGCAGAGAGTGGGTCACTCTAAACAGGGCTGCTGGTGTGTTTTCTGCGGATGCAATGAGAGCGGAGAAAAGTAGATTTCGCCGCTTCCATCGCCACTAAATAAGTCCTAATGTAGGATCTTAATAGTGTTCGGTCAGACTCAGATCGAGAGGATCTCCAACAGTCCTCTAGGCATCTTTTCTGGCGCTTCATCTCCCGGAGCTCCACGGTAAACCATGGAGCCAATCGGGATCTGCGCCGGGTCAGAGTCCGCAAAGGCGTGACTCGGTCCAAGGCACCAGCAGAAGCCTGTTCCCAGGCCGCCACTAGTGCCTCGGAGGAGTCATGGGTTAGGGAAACAGGAAATGTCCCAAGCTCCATCGGAACCTCTCCGGGTCCATCAGGCACCTGGGGCAGAACCATCTTACTGGCTCCGCCTCCCAGCAATGGGGGTAGCGGATGGGAAGTCCAGACTAAGGAGGAAATGATCGGACCATGACAGGGCAATACCTCCCTACCCCGATCATTTAACCACTGTCCAGAGACAAAAATTAGGTTGAGTGTGTGTCTTCTGCTATAAGTTTGGTCCTGTACAACCTGAGTCAAGTCCATGGCCATCATGGAGGCCATAAACTCCCAGGCAAGCTCTGATGTCTCGCTGATAGAAGGCAGGTTGAAATCTCCCAAGACCATAAGACTTGGAAGCTCAACCGCCAATTCAGCTAAGACATCGAGCAGCGTGGGCAGCTGGGAGACAGGTTGATGACATGCAGCTGGGAGACAGGTATGTAATTAACAGCCCCGACTGAACTCCAGGATCCCATTTCAAGGGGAGAGACTCACAGCTGCCTATCTGAGGAACAGTGGCCTCCCTAGGACAGAGGCTCTCCCTAATAACCACCGCCACCCCACTGCCCCTTCCCTGGGGTCGCAGCTGGTGCAGCACCCGGAAACCTGGTGGGCACAAATCGAGGAGGGGAATTCCACCCTCCTGGCCCAACCAGGTCTCCGTGATGCAGGCTAGGTCCGCACCTTCCTCATCAATAAGCTCTTGGACAAGGGGGGCCTTATTCACCATGGACCTGGCATTCAGATACACCAGCCGGAGTCCAGGGTCCTACCCCCTGGGGAGCATGGGGAGCAATGAGGGTTGGAACGAGCCACTGCTTGAATACAGTGGGGGCGCGTTCCCCTGGTAATGTGTGGCCATCTGCTCCCACCACACCTGCCTCTCCCAGTCACACCTCAGGTAACCCTGACGACACACATAAATCTCTAGGTGGCCTTAACTCATTCAAAGAATACAAATGATACCAGCTATCTGCAAGGACTATAAATCCTTCCATTCCCCACTATCCAGTCAAAGCTAAAGAAATTTCTTGGATGAGAAACGAAACATCTTCAAAAAAACCTAGAAAATCCAGTTGCCTCTTGAAAAAGCACCTTTGGGAAAAAGAACAATATTAGGATTGCAAAAAAGTAAAAAGTAAAAAAACCCCCACCTTTCCACTTTCTTTTGGAACAAATACAAATATAAAATACATTGACTTCTTATTCTAAAATTAACAATAATACACACTAGTTCTATAATCATAAACAATAATTTCCCAAAATTAAAGTTTTATTTTTTCACATTTTCAAGCAAAAAGAGCAAAGGGGTTTTCCAAGTAGAAACAAAGATAGAAAAAATATTAATTAATCTTTGTTTAAGTAATCAGTTTCCCTATCTCAGCCAGTTCTAATAACTCTACAATTTATGCTTCCATTGTAGGAATTTGTAAATATTTCCATATAGAAAAATGCATATTTCTGTGCATATAGAAATCTCACTGCTATCTTCATATATACAAATAAAGTCCTATGTTGTCTTTCAATCTGTTTATCCATAAGGCCTAAAAGGAAATATGGTTTCAATTATGTATTTATTATGAGAATTCTGAGAATGAAAGTACTTATCTCATCACAATATTTCTTAACTTTCTTACATATCCACCAAAGATGATGAAAAATATTTTCACGTTTATTGCATTTCTAACATATATTTGACACCTCCTTATACATCTTTGACTATTTGTCAGGTATTAGATATCAAAGGTTATAAAAATTCTATTTAAAATTATAATTCAATGTAAATTTCAATCTTTTACTATATATATTCTCCCATTGATCAAGCATTATATTATATCCAAAATGTTTTGCCTTTTTCATTATACAGTCTTTAACATATTCACTTTCTGTATTAATTTTAATATTTTAGTGATATGTTTATCATTATTATACAAATCCAGTTTAGCCAGTTTTCTCATTTACAAAATCATAGTTCTTGTAAAATTTAAATATTTATGTCAACTGACCATAAGTAAACTCTTTCCCATTCTTTTCTTGTTTTTAATATAGCCTCCAAGAAAGTTTAATAAATCAGCATTGATTGACTAAGTTTCTATATCCTTTCTCTTCTTAAGAAACTTCCTTGCATGAAAGGAATTTGGGGAGACAATCTTGCATAATTATACTTGTTCCAAATCTTCAAAATAAAATGATTTTAAAAATCTATATTAACCTTATCTTTGTCATACCATAGATAGCTGTGCCACTTTTCTTCTGTGTTTCCCAGTGATTTCAGTTTAAAGATTCAGTGCTTGCTTCTTCCTAGAGCTTTCTTGATAGGACACTTTGACCTAATTTAAGTATTTAAGATAATTGCTGAAGCATGTACTAATAACCTGTTGCCAGTTTGTTATCAATTATTAATAAAACTCCTTTAGAAGATCAGTTATATTCTGAAAAGATAATTTTGACATTCAGTATTAAAATGCTGTTGCAAGCACTATTTTGCTTTTTCTTAGTTGTGGGAGTCAGTAAGACCATTATTAACAGTAAGTAAATCATTTATTTGGGGAAAACATCATTGCTTTAGGTTCAGATGATCAGTAGGTTCCTTTTGTTGTTGTTAGTTGCAAAGTCGTGTCCGACCCATTGCGACCCCATGGACAATGTTCCTCCAGGCCTTCCTGTCCTCTACCATCCTCTGGAATCCATTTAAGCT
>JANHFM010007380.1:19765-34280 GCA_032468115.1 Grayia smithii | reverse complement strand
CACATCTTCCAGTGGCCAAGGTTGAGAAACACTGCCATAGTGGTTAAGTGAAGTGAATCTGTCTTCCCTCACTGATTTTGCTTGTTGGAAGCCAGTTGACAAGGTCACAAATGCTGATCACATGACTCCAGAATGTTGGAATCCTTGTAAATCCATGGAGATGTTGCAATGTTTGGAACTCCTATGATCGGTTGTAAGTTACTTTTTTCAGTGCTGTTGTAACTTCAACAGTTACAACAGAATGGTTGTAAGTCAAGAATTGGGAACAAAGACTGATGCCTACTGCAGTGTCACAAAACCTGAATTCTTCATAGGTTTTTTTTTTTAAATAATACTAATAATAATCCAGCCTAATTTGTTACAGAATCCAGGAGCGAAAGCCATAATTGCCTGCTGAATAAGAATATTATGCAAAAATGTTCAGCAGCATAGTAATGATTGGAAATACGTTGTGCTGTGTTATAGCTGAGATAATTCATTTAAAGGACTTTGGGAGTACGCAGTGCTTGCAATCTACTTCATAAACCTGGCTTGTAGTAAGTGGCTATATAATAGGTTTGCAATCAAAAGATGTCATAGCAGATAGACTATATGCATCATTTATCACTTCAGGAAATAGTTATCTCACTGCAAACCTATTTAACAAAGCCTGGTGATGAACTGAACCTTAAGTCAAACTGCACTCTGCTGATGATGAATTGAGGTTGCTCAACCTCCTGGCCCAGTCAAAACATAAAATTAAAAGGTTATGTTGGAGCTGAAGTGCTAGAGCAAAGAGGAGCTCTTTTCACTCCAGCAACACCTCTGTAAGAAGGTCTGCCTCTTATTCATGATACTGAAAGTGAGCAGTCATTAAGTCATTATGAGCAACATTAGTCACTATTTCTGCATGATCTTTAATTAAATTCAAATATTAAGCAGCAATATCTCTGTTTTTATTTATTTTTTATAGATGTCTCTATGACTCTGATGTACTAAATTTAATTTTCAAATCACTGCTTCATTTTTCCCCATTAATTATGAGTCTTCTCATCCATTCCCTATAGAAAAAAAGTCCAGGCCTATATGTCCTCTTAATTCACTGCTAGATAATCAGATTTTATCTATATTAAGTAGGAAATTAAAGAAGGGAATCTCTTTCAGAATGCTATATAAAGGATCAGATTTGTAAATACAGTGGAGTCAAGCAGTATATCTGTATTATTCTCCACAAAGTCCCTCTTACATTGCTTGTAATTAATCTTTCTCCCTAAACCTAGCCCAAGTTTTTTACTGAGATTTTGAAAATAAATGTCATTTTCTGCTGAGTATCTGATACTACATCATGCCAACATTTGGACTCTACTACATCATATCCGACACTAAATTTATAGGGTATTATATGAAGAGGAAAAATATTCCTGGAAGAGAACAGGTTATATTTTCCCTTAGAATAATCACTTCTTGAGAAATACATGATTCTGACATGTATTTGGAGCTTTCAGAGTGCAGTAAAGTATGTAGTAGAAACTTGCATATACACAGCAGGGATGTAGGGTGTCCCTTATTCCACACACACTTACTACAAATACAGTAAAATTAGATTCAGAATACAGGGGCACAAAATAAGAGAAATCCATAAAATAACTCAACCGAAGGATCCTAATCCACATCTCCCTCTTTATTTGCTATGTTTATTTTTTTTCTGATTCTCCAATCCTTTTCCAGATAGGAGGGTTTCTTTAACCTGGTTGAAGCATGATGTCTCCTCCATGATATATAAAGAAAGAATAAAGGCAAGATGGAATTTATTTATTCTCTTTTAAAGCTCTCCAGAAAAGAGAAAGTTCTTTTTCTGTTCCTGATAATGATAGTTTGAAGAACTCTGAACTCTGATGGCCTAATGGCCTGATAGCCTAATGAAAATCCTGTTTGAGTTTTATTTTAAAGCTCTTGGCACTGAATGAGGAGGGGGGCTTAGAACTGGTCTTCAAAGTTGCAGCCATTGCAGCATCCCCGTGGTCTCATGATCACCATTTGCTCCATAGCGCCCGTCCACAATTCCTTCCCACCTGCATCCCATACCACCAGCTCTTCCATAGCTCTCGCCCACAGGCTTGTTTGCCTGGACTTTCACCTTTTCCCACCTCACAGTCACACGAGATTCTCACATGAAGACCCATATGGTTTTGGGGTTACTGTATACAATGGTAACCAGGTTTTCTGGGAGAGCTGTCACTAAGTGATGCAATTATGGAATATTGAACTTTACAACCACATTATTTAGCAATGGACATTCCAGCCTCAACTGCTGTCATAATCCAAGGGCTACATGCATTTATTTAAAGCATTTGCATGGACACTCATAATATAGAAAATAACTCTGGAACAGCTTAACAACAGATAAACAAATTAAAAATGCTCTCATACCAACAAGTGCCATAAGAATCCTATCATAGAACTTAAAATGCCAGGCCCATTTTCCCTCCTGACCCAGTGCTATGAGAAAAGTGAGATCTTCATCAGTCCTATCAGATGGCATTTAATGGTGGGCACCTGGAATGAGCCCACCCTACCCCATATAGTTAGTCTTAAAACTACCTTTACTTTTACTTGATTAAGCTCTTTACTATTGCAAGTCTTACTTTGTCCTGAACTGGATTATAAACTATGTTTCTGAGAAATAAATTTTCCTGTTGGTTGTGTGTGTAATATGCAGCACATTTCACACAGTGACATACCATTTCTGTCTTTAAAAGAGTGCATAATCAAAATGACAGGGATTGAAAAATAATAAATAAAAAACTGTCTCTATCACAGGGTTGTCATATCTTCAGTATAACAGGAGCGTTCCACTTTGAAAACACCACAATCAATTTATAAATCCATACCCCTTTCTTCCTAGATTGCTAGCAAATTGAAGTTAACAGCATATTTGGATGATACAAGCTAGAAGTAAACATTATAGAGCTATTTCATTAAATAACATCTTGAGGTATTAATACAGGGGTGAAATCTAAAAATTTCCCCTACCGGTTCTATGGGCGTGGCTTGGTGGGGGGGTGTTCCTGTGACAATGGGTGTGACTAAGTTGACATCACTCACAGCCACGCCTACTAAGTCACCTGACCCCCGATCCCACCAAGATCCCACAGAACCCGATAGAAAAAAGTTTTAATTTTTTTAATTAACTGAGGAGGCTCAGCTGCAGCACCACTTCCCACCAGTGAAGAACCAGGAGCAAGAGACACAGAAGCCTCTGGTGGCTGGCAGGAAGAGGAAAGTGGTGCAGCCAGGCAGGGAGGGGGAGCGGCAGTGCCGGCGGCTCCTTCCAAGTGCAGTGCATGGAGGCAAAGGGGGCTGCCCCCCAGCTCAGGAGGGGACCTGTTTGAAGTGCAGGAATGTCCTCCTGCCCCCTCCCTGGCTCTGCCTTTGTCTGCGGCGCATTGGGCGAGCCAGGCGGGATGGAGGCGGCCCCCGACCACCACAGAACCTTGGGGCTTGCAGGATGGGACCCTCCAGCATGCCAGGAAGGAAGGAAGGAAGCGCGGGCGGCGCGGCGGCTGCCCTACCCTCCGTGCTCAGGGCTGGGCACAACAGGCTGGGGATGGCAGGGCTCACCCAGAATGGAGAAAACAAAGTCCTTGGCAGTATGGATCTCCAGGGCACGCTGGTCATTGTAATTGCGCTGGTCCTGCTGGGCGAAGTCCTGGATCAGCTGGTTCAGCTCCTCCATGCAAGCACCCGAGCAGAAGTCCAGCTTCGGGAAGGCGGCGGCTGGACGAGCCAGGCCCAGCACAGAGGCAGCCCCAGGGGCGGCGTGGCTGGTGTTGGCGGTGGAGCAGCGGGCCTTGGAGGTGAGAGGCACCGCAGCCCCCTTCGCCTCCATGCGCTGCACTTGGAAGGAGCCACCAGCACTGCCACTCCCCCTCCCCGCCTGGCTGCACCTTTTCCCTGTTCCTGCCAGCCGCCAGAGGCTTCTGTGTCTTTTGCTCCTGTTCTTCGCTGGTGGGAAGTGGCACCGCAGCTGAGCTTCCTTCTCCCGGCCCTGCCATGCTTGCCTGTCTTCCACGTGGCCTTCCGCTTGCCTGCCTTCGCAAGTTGGCCACAGAGATGCCAGGAAGGCTGTGTGGAAGGCAAGCATGGCAGGGCATGACAGGGCACAGACTGGTTCAGGGGCGTGGCCAGCCAGCGATTGCTACCGGTACGGCAAACCATCCCCAGTCTCCACTACTGGATCAGCCGATCCGGTCCGATCTGGAAGCATTTCACCCCTGCTCTAGTGGTTATGGCACCAGGCTACAAAGCAGGAGACCATGAATTTGAATCCCTTCCTAGGCATGACAGCTGGCTGAGTGACTTGGGGCGAGTCACTCTTTCTGAACATAACTCACCTCTGAGGGTTGTTGTGGGAAAAGTAGGAGGAGAAATGATATGTTCACTGCCTTGAGTTGTTTGTAAAAATAATAAAGGGTTACAAATAAATAAATGGCAAATATCTATCCCAAAAATACTGTCACCAAAGGAGGAGAAAAGAATGACCACTGGGTGCAGAACATTATCTATTAATTTGCTTATTTATTTATTATTATTTTATTTATTTATTTACTCATTCAATTTATATGCTGGTGATCTTACTCTGCAAAGCAACTCCTGGAATGTCTCCAATGACCTCATATGCTCTGGAACATAATTTAATGAATTTCTAAAAGGGAGCAATGTAAAGGTTTCTGTATGCATCTGTATATAGTTTTAAAATTCTAACACTGATGTGAAAAATCAGATGTTGACATTAAAATGTGAATTTTGAATTCTGGCATTCAAGGTCAAAATCTTGTGCATGTTTAACCTGTATAGATCAATGATACAGAATTGCTGCTACGCACTCTGCACTCCTAATCACAATTCATTGTTGATGTTTATACCTTAATTATTTTCAAGACTCTCCATTTCTTCACAGCAATATGTTTAGAGACCACACAGAAACTGAAGCTTGGAATGGTGAATTCAGCAACCAACACCCTTTCAAAGTATGATTGTTCCACAGATAAGAACTTCAATGGAAATCTTCTATCTGATCTCTACAGGTTGATTCAAGCCTTTCCACATAATCTCCCACACATTCATTTGACTTCATACAACGCTTCTAACAGCACTAGCTTATATCAAGAGAAAATACATTAATCTGCTTTTAACTGTTAAGCATGCTCCTTAATGACTACAAATCATTTGAGCAATGGCCAGGTTTTAATTATTAGCAATAAATCTAAGTTTATGCTATCTCTGAGTTCCCATGGCAAATGAACTGTTGGGACTCAATTTAGTCAACCTTGTATCAATGATTCCATCATCCAGATGAAAACTTGCTGATATCATGATATGGTTAATGAAGGTAATTTTGGATATCTAAGAAGGATTTTTATTATTCCAGGAGGCAACCTATATGTGCGTGGCCAAATGATTTGAGCAAGACTTTCCCTAGTAACAACAACAACAACAACAACAAAAGTTTGAAAGCCAAGTTTAAGCTTTGGGGTTAAACCCTGGCTTTTATGGTGCTTATTGTAATCCTAAGTGATTCCACAGTGACTCACCTGAGGAAAATCCAGCCACATATAATTAATATACAATATTATGGGGGCCAAGGGGGAATATTGTTCTTATCAAAGCATGGTTGTATAGTGTTAAACTACAAGTGCAAACAAGGCCTTCATTAGAGCTTAATGTATAAAATCACATAACTAAAAGGGGTTGTTTAAGTCATCAAACTTTTTCAGTACAGAAATCCAAATTAAAACATTGCTAGCAAATGGCTGTCTATCATGCATTTAAATGCATCCACTGAAGAGGACCTCATGAAATGCTCTGTGTAACTTATAAAATGTTAGAAAGGCTTTTTAAAAGCCTTCCTATAATTTTAACCAATTATTCTGTGTCTTGTACTTTGAAGTGACAGATTGTTTCATTGTTTCAAGAATGCTGTAATATACACGGCCCTTCTTTACTCATCGTTAAAAATCTCCATTTCCACTTCTCTTTCTCTTCATTGGATTTAGTACCTTGAAGTACTTTTAATACCTTAATTTAACTTCTAGTACCTTGAAGTACCTTTGGAACTTCATTGCCCTTCTCTAAACTTATCCCAATTTGTTTGAATCTTTTAACCTTTTGTGCAAAAAACTAGAACTAGTGTTTGATATTAGATTTAATTAATACAGAATATGTTGAAACCATTGTTGTTCAGAATTTGGAAAATATTCTGTTAATGCAGCCTAAATTTGGATTTGCCTTTTATGTAAGAACAAAAAGTTGAGGCTGTATGTTATTATCTTATTCTACTGCGCTAAAAAGAATTGGAAGTAAATGCTTTTCTTTCTTTTCCCCCTACACTTTTTCCTCTTCCTTTTTTTCCTCCTCTACTTTCTCACTATTTTCATTTTTCTTTGTATTTTATTTTTTGATAAACTAATAAAAATAGGAAAAAATGGAACTTGCTGAATATATAGGAAATAAAACATGAATATTGAAATAATGTAATAAAACATGAACAGAATGCTAGCAAGGGAAAACATTACACTGTCAATTTCTATAAAAAAATCAAGAGGAAAGTGATTTTGGCTGCCCAAAAGCAGGCTACTGAAATCGATGCAATCAAGGCCAGAATTGAAAAAATCATCAAATGATTTAAAATGCAGAATGTGCAAAGAAGCAGAAGAAACAGTAGCTCCTATTGCCAGCTCATGCAAGAGGATTGCACAAAGTGATTATAAACAACATAATACAGCCTCCAAAGTGATTCATTGGAACATCTATGAAACTTATCATAGAATAGAATAGAATAGAATAGAATAGAATAGAATAGAATAGAATAGAATAGAATAGAATAGAATAGAATTCTTTATTGGCCAACTGTGATTGGATACACAAGGAATTTGTCTTTGGTCAAATAATAAATATAAAAAATTGGTGGAAACATATAGTTGAAAAGTAGTTAAATTATTGTGAGATTTCCAAGTATGGACTGATAAAATCTTGGCTCATAAGACACCGGATATCACTATAGTTGAAAAGAAGAAATTATGGATAATTGATGGGGCAATATCAGGGAATAGCAATAGCAATAGCACTTAAACTTATATACCGTTTCACAGTGCTTTTACAGCCCTTTCTAAGTGGTTTACAAAGTCAGCATATTGCCCCCAACAATCTGGGCCCTCATTTTACCCACTTCAAAAGGATGGAAGATTGAGTTAACCTTGAGCCTGGTGAGATTCGATCTGCCAAACTGCTGGCAGCTGGTGATCAGCAGAAGTAGCCTGCAGTACTTTACTCTAACCACTGTGCCACCGCAGCTCTTCAATAGTGGAATTGAAGATAAAGAATAAAATAACAAAGTATCAAGATCTCAAAATCAAAGTTGAAGATTATACCATAAGCCACCAGTGGTGGTTTCTGTAGTTTATTGGTAGACTGGGTGCTATACCAAAACACCTTGGACGGTCTTTAGAAAATCTGCACATTGACAAATTTTTCATCTGTTAATTACAAAAGACCAGTGTCCCTGCTTCTTTCCTTTCTTATGCTAAGTCTTCTGTATTGGCTAGCATCTCTGTTAGTTCTTTGTAGTAGTAAGTCAACAGTTGCATAATTCTTCTCTTGCTCCTCACACAATTTTTTTAGCAGTTTCTGCTTATTTAGAAACAATCATTTAATCAGGGACAATGGGCAATCAGTGGCATTCAGGCCACCCTCTTTGCAGTGGCAGAGATTTAAGAGAGTGAGGGAAAAAATTGAGAGCTAAAGGAGATAGGAGAGATAAAGCTTTAAACTGAGATAAGTTTACTCATAAGTCAAGAGATAAGACAACAGGGATGTAAGATAGAAAATAAGTGACAAAAAATACTTGTGAGTAAGAAGTAAGATAAAATGCTCCAGGGGTTTTGCTCTGAGTATGCCTTGCTGGTGTATCTGCCTATAGATGGAATTCAAGGACAGTGCATAAGTGGGCAAAGGACTCAGTGCCTCATCTGAAGGGACAATTGAGACCAAAAGAACCAGAAGAACACACTGGGTGGTGGCTGAGAAAATGGACCAGAATTAGGCAGAACCAAAGAGCTGACTGTATCTAGAGAAGTCAGCAAATAGCAATAGCACTTAAACTTATATACCTCTTCACAGTGCTTTACAGCCCTCTCTAAGCAGTTTACAGAGTCAGCATATTGCCCCCCAACTATCTGAGTCCTCATTTTACTGACCTCGGAAGGATGGAAGGCTGAGTCAACCTTGAGCTGGTCAGGATTGAACTCCTGGCAGCGGGTAGAGTTAGCCTGCAAAACTACATTTTAACCACTGTGCCTTGACCAAGATCAAGAGAGTGCAAATCCCCAGAAATGAGACATTTTGGCAAGCCACCTGTGATGTGAGCATCTTTGCCAAGGAAAGAATTGGACTCACACTGTGCATCCTATGTGGCTGAAAAAGTATTGTCCCTTTAAGGAAACTGTTGGGATGAGTGAGAGAGATATTCAACAAGCCTCCAGACACAGACATTCCAGCCCACTGATTTTAGTAGTTATTGCTATATAAAATTATTTTTGAATCTATGTAAATCTGGCTTTGTACAGTATGGTTATTGTATTAATGAATATAGTAAAGCGGAATTATTATTTAGCTTTGGTGCCATTACACATAACAAAACAAAAGCTTTTTAATGAATTGTTCACGTTTAGTTGAAGTATTTTGGCTGGAAATTAAATTTAAAAAAATGATCCTAACAATTGGAAGCTTTCCCTTGAGGGACAGTTTCTCAAACCCACGACTACAATAGTCAGTGTGAGGGAAGGAAAGGGGGTGTGGGTGTTCAAATAACTATATTTGATTTGCACATTTCCTCGAAATCACATAAGTTAAACCAGCTCTTTGAATAAGTGTTCTATTTGCATTAAACAAATAAGGTGGAAGCTGTGAATTCACCAACATGTGCCATTATTGTTCAATGGCAAAGCAGCCATGGTGATTTTATAATATCTTTATGTCCCTGCTTGTAAAAACAAGCAAACAAACATAGGTTTAATGTTATTTATTTATTTATTTATTTATTTGCCTCTGAGTCACTGTTGTCTCCTGGCAACCGTTTGGAAGTAATTCGCCACTATCTCCTTCCTAGGGCTGAGAGAAAGTGAGTGGTCCAAGATCACCCAGTTGCTTTAGTGCCTATGTCAGGACTATAATTCATGGTCTCCCATTTCCAGCTCCATGACTTAACCACTACACCAAATTGGCTCTATGTAATTTATTTACTGTATTTATAATAGCTGCTCATCTCACACATGTGAACTCTCAACAGTGCACTCAATTCCAATACAAACCTAAACGATTGACACACAGTAACTCAAACAAAATTATTAAAATACAATTTAAACAGTTTCAAAACTATACTTTGCCTATGCTTTCTATTTTCTCCTGCTTCACTCCAGAGAAACTGAGCATCATCAATAACATGTTTCACAAATTCTCCCAAATATGTAATTTATGTAGAGTTAATCTATGAACTTCATTTGAAAGTACGTGTTCGGTTTCCCCCCTTTTAAGAAAAGGGATTAAAATTTTATTTGAGTTCAGATTTTAATTTAATGTCTGCAGTTCATTGTCCACAATGACTCAGTGTCATCTTCCCATCCTAGAGACCGCATAGCTCAAAATAGCCTTATATATTTAGGGCAATTTGCCCATATGCAATAGGGAAAGGACTCTTCCTCCAGGTCTTTCCATCAGCTTGGCTGCCTGTTGTATGCAGAATGCTGTCCTACCTTGGACTCCCCACCAGCTTCCTCACAACCCATTTGATGCACACAGTGTTGGGGAAGAGTATTAGTGGAGATAATAATGGAATGCTACCCAGATTCAGTTGTCACTCTGCACTTCCAGGAGTGAAGGCAAGCATGAGACTTTTGCAACTGCTAATTAGAAAATTACACCACAGTGAATGGCTTGGATTCTACTGGCAGCTAAACCTCTTCCCCCCCAGTGTTCTAAAGTATTTTTTTGAATTGTTTGCTGTCAGCAAAACAAGCCAGCTACCTGTGATTCAACAGACAACAAAGCCCAGCAGCAAGATTTCAGTCAGATGATGTCACCCAGGTAAAATTGTACTGACAAGCTTTTAATTAAAGTTTTCCCACACATCTTTTTGCGGCTGGTCCCCAAGAGCTATTATTCATTATGTGCCGATTGTCAGCCAATTGTGGGTTGGGAGGGAAATGTTTTATTTCCAAAGCCCTTGCTGACAGCTACAGAACACTTTGTTATGCAATGTTTACTTTCCCCCCTTCTTTTCCTACAAGCGTTATATATATATATATACACTAAAGGGGAAAATAAGCAGGTAGTTGTGTTTCTTTTAAGTGGAAATCATATTAAAATGCATCTGTGAGTGGAAACTGGGAAGGAAGGATGTGTGCAAACCAAGGTCTTGTGAGGAATAGTGTCCGCTCTCTGGTGAACGGCAATGCATGTAAGTACACCTCTTAAGGCCCGAAGCTTATTGTGGGATCATTTTGGGGGGGGAAAGGCAGGTCTTAACAAAAGCATTTTAGAAGACGGGAAAATGAAGATGTTTTGAAGGGAGAGGGAGGACAACATATTTATCTGAAACAACTTTTTCCATTTTAAAAATAAGACTTACAATACTGTTTCAAAAATAGCCAAGATAAACACAAGTAAGCAAAATCCAGTCCAGTGTATGCAAGTCTGCAATGAGATGAGATCTCCTACTGAAATTTATGAAGCTGAAGATGCTTTTTATTTACAGAAAGGAAAACTTACTGAAAAATCGATCAGTGGAGAATAGTCATCACAGCATAGGTCAAGTCCCAAATAGCAACATGTTTCAATATTCAACAGTGAACACAGAGGTATATCCAAACATGTCAAAACCTTGTGATAACAGAATGGACTGGAGAAGTGCCCAGGTTAAAATAGTTAGAAGCTCCACAATTTCCTCTTCACTCCAATAAAATTGCTTGTAGTAGCTACAAGCAATACATGGAGGCCCCTCCCCATTCAAGTGGCATCTTGTGGAGGATAAAATGTACCCTCAGCACAGCTGAATATCTTTCCCATTTCATTTTCAAACAAGGTCATATACGTATGCAAATGAGTCAGGTATATGGCTTTCTCCCCACCATGCTAATTTTCTACATGTAAGGAGTGAATCTCCTAATCATGACTGACTGAGTGGCACAATACCAAACTGTTGTATGAATAGTCAGATGTCAGTCTTACCATCTGAAATATAGCAGTGCCAACTATTCTATTGTTCCTCTTAGAAATCCATTTTCTAAGCAAAATAATCCCTATCCATTTGTCTCTTTGTACCTAAGAGATTTTTTACAGCTGCTGGCCTTGCTGACTGAAGCTTTGGGGATTTGTAGCTCCAACACATGTAGAGAACATTTAGTTAGGAAAAGCGGGTGTAAAACATTGGTGGAACAACTTTGTGTGATCATGTCAAATTTCAGGTAAGTGGTAGAAGGAAGAATATTTGGGGTTTTTTAAATTTTTGGGGGAAAGTTTGTTTGTATTATGCAGTAAATAAGTACATCAAGCAAAATATCTGTCATTTACACAGCTCTTCATACTTTTGAAAGCATTTTAGATTAATTTTTCCAGCTTATTAGGGGATATGGCAGTATTGTATCTTGCCCATACTATGGATAAGGTGGAACCAAGAAAGAATAGTTTGCAGTAAAAACATTGCAAAACACAAACAAACAAACATACAAACAAAAAAACCAAAGATCTTATTTTACCTGCCACCAATCTGGAACTTTAGCAGTCAGAATATTTTATTTTTCAAATAAGAGTGATTGTTTTAAAAATAAATCTGACCCAGTCACTCAGAGGAGCCATAATAAAGAAATCAAATAAAAGTCCCTTGAAGCTCCATTCTATCGTTCTATATAAATGGCTCGCAGTTGGCAACCAATGAAAGTGTTAGTTTTGGCTGTCTTTTGAAAAATGGCCTTAAAAGCAAGAGCTTTATTATGCCCTGGTTTATTTTATTTCTTGTAATTAAAGTCCAACAATGTACATTCCGTATAACTACTATGACTATTTTGTGCCCTTTAAGTCTTTAGAACTCTCTCTGGTATCTGCTTCTAGAATATAAATAATTATGTATTAAAGTAGAAATTGTAATGGTCAGTGAAATGCTTTATTATTGCAAAATCAAATGTAAGTACTTTGTTTCATTGGAGAACTGCCATAATCTTATGACAGTTATACTGTAAGTTATGGGCTGGGAGACAGATCAGTGCATTAGATTAATTCCTTGCCTTTTAAATCTATTAATCTACCACCTTTGGGACAAGTTTTTAAATCCACTCCAGACTGAAGTGACTGAAAATCATTCCCGCCTGACAGTTTTAAAAGATCAGAAATGAAATGTGTTAACATCTCCTCTTGGCTGATACCGAACAGAAAGAATCGTATCAAAATTGAGTCAGTATAGAAACTATTTTCATATTTTCGTCTCTGACAAATAGAGAACCACATTCCTAGAGTATATATTTTTTTCTCCCAGGCTGAAGTCTATCATTAATACCAAGACTGAAATATACTGTCTTGATGTACAAACTAAGGCTATTCAAAAGTTAGTGATAGATTAAAATATTGGGCAGGGGAAAAAAGGCTTTTGTGTCACAGATAGGGTATTGTTCAAAAGTTTATTTAATTGTACCCCAAATTTTCCTTTCCAAATTTCCCTATCAAAGTGAACAGGATCAGTGTTATAACATAGGGTGGTTCCTGCTAGGACATACAAGGCCAGGAGTCTTGCATTGTTATTTTGCAGGTTAAAACAGGACCATATATACATGTTTAAAAAGGCAGACTTTGATTGTGTGGTTGTGCTTACCATCTTAATATACTTTTTTTTAGCTCCTATCACCACAGATGCCCCTGGAGCTGTGTGAATTCTGTTGCATGCAGATAAGCTGCAAGAACAAGTTCTACTATTCATAGAAGGCACAGAGATCCATCAGAGGCTTTCTGTAAAGAGAGGAAACATTTACAGATTTCTCCTCTTCCCCTTTCCTCACAAAAGCCCCTTTTCTGAAGCAAAGACACAAGAGGAAAGAGGAATCACAACAATCTCCATCTTTTTCCACTTGTGCTAACAAGACATGGATCTGCTTGTGATACATTTTTAATCTAGGCAATGTAAATCCACTGTCAAGAAAATCTGAATACTGCAGCCCATATATATTGCGTAATTTTTCTCTTTGGTATATTTTATTCTAAGTTTTTATAGTTTTGTAAGATCTCCTTGAATTTGTTTGCTGATCAAAGGGGAAAAGCTACAACCTCGTGCTCAACCACGAGGGCTTTTATTTTGCCATTTTGTATTTTATGTCTGGGTATTAGTTTCCAGCATATTTTTCTATCCATAATGATGGGTATACTTTTTTTTTTGCAGCTAAATGCTGCATTTTGAAAAAAATGTTGGCTGTGAGCCAATGTGGGAAAATACATAAGGTGTTTGGATGAGGAACAAGAAGAGCCAGGGAGAGATGTCAGCCATCTCTTGCTTAGTGACTTCGGGCAACTCTCACTGCCATGAGCTACTGGAGAAAAGCTAGTATGAATGAATGAATGACTTAATGTGAGGGACAAATAGAGGAAAGTTGCTAAATAGGTGTCTTACAGTTTGCAGTTAAAGTACTTATTTTACATTTTAATACTGTTAAAATATAAACAAACACTTAGAAACATCCTGATTTTTGTCTTTTTAAGAAGAGATTGGACAGCCATTTTTTTCCAGAATGGTATAGGGTTTCTTGCTTGAGCAAAGGGTTGGACTAGAAGAACCTCAAGGTCAGTGGTAAAATTCATTTATTTTCCCTACCGGTTAGCCAATGTGCCTGCACCACTTCACTCACGCGCACCATCATCTGCACATGCACAAAGCCTTTTGCACATGCACAGAGGCTTTAAAAAAAAGCAACATCACCAAAAAGCAACATCATGATATCCACATGGGTGGGCAGAGCCTCCTGCAGCTGCTGCTACCGGTTCACCAAGCCGGATAGAACTGGCTGGATTTCACCCTTGCTCAAGGTCCCTTCCAACTCTGATATTCTATTTACTTAAAGATCAAATTTGTGTTTTCAACTCTGCAGGCTTAAAGTACCCATTTCTTTCTTTAAAGCCTCCAGTTTTTTTAAAAAGGTGAACCACCACCTTCAAGAGGGCTTGAAGGTGAAGGGTGCCTTCAAATCAGTGTCGACTCCTGGTGACTGCCTGGGCGGGTCCCCACAGTATTCTTGGCAATATTTTGGAAATGGTTTGCCATTACCGCCTTTCTAGGGCTGAAAGAGACTGACTGGCCCAAATCACCCAGCTGGCATTGTGCCTCAGGTGAAACTAGAATTTTCCCAGTTTCTAGTTTGATGCCTTAAGCCAGTGGTTCTCAACCTGTGGGTCGGGACCCCTTTGGGGGTCAAACAACCCTTTCACAGGGGTCGCCTAAGACCAT
>JANHFM010007376.1:16131-26430 GCA_032468115.1 Grayia smithii | reverse complement strand
AACTCCCAGAATTCCCCAGACAGCTCTGCTGGGAATTCTGGGAATTGAATTCTGGGAGTTGAAGTCCACACATCTTCCAGTGGCCAAGGTTGAGAAACACTGTTCTACATGGACCGTCCTTAAAGGTCAACAAGAAGCTTCAGTGGTCTAGAGTACAGCAGCCCCAGTACTAACAAGCATGGCCTGTTTCCTTCCTGTAACACGACTGAGGACTTGTACAAGTTGCCAATTAGCTTCCAGGTGCAATTCGAGGTTATCTTCTTTATAGAGGCTTTGGGGCTTAGGATCAGGGTATTTGCAAGATTGGCTATTCTAAATGTAAAATCTTACCCACCTAGTGAGGTCCAAGATAAAGGGACTATTCCAGCTTGCCATGCTGAAGGAATGTCAACATCAGGGACCCCAGGGAGTGAGCCTTCTTGATGAGTTTGACACTTGTCTCTAGAGCAGCTTTTCTCCAGAGATAAGGATGGCCTCATCTCTGATACTGTTCTGAAGGGCAGTGAAAACAGGGCTTTTTAGGAGGAGTTATAGAGAAAGGTGAAATATTGCTTTTCTAAAGAAGTGATGACATGGGGCTGAATGATTGTTGTTGTTTTATTTGCTTGCTTATTTGTATATCCTATACTTTTATCCTTAATTGAACCATAATTACTTAGGTTTGGTAAGCTACACAAAGTCAAAATATTGGATAGTATGGAAGCTTGTGTAAATAAGCAATTAATAAACAAATAATGCTCTTCATTTAAACCAAGCTCTATCTTGTGTCCAACAAAGAGCCTTTGGCGTTTAAAAGTGTTTGACTTAACTCATTATTTTTGTGCCTCTATATCCAGCTTTGGGTCTGTTTTGCTAATAGTTTCTTGACTGATGTGAAAGTGTTAAACTTTTCACTGGCATGAAAAGTTATTTTTTATGGAGATTTGCTTCTGGCTTAATTTTTTTTTCCTTTTCATATTTATTGTTGTGGGGAAGATGAATTCAGAGTTTGTTCTCTGATTTGACTAACCTGGCATCGACCCATGTCGGGATGCAGATACAAAACAGATCAGCTGTAGATAGAATAGAATAACAGAGTTGGAAGGGACCTTGGAGATCTTCTAGTCCAACCCCCTGCCTAGGCAGGAAACCCTACATCACTTCAGACAAACGGTTATCCAACATCTTCTTAAAAACTTCCAGTTCTTTTTTTTAAGTTTTCAGTTCTTGCTGAGATTGGTGAGAAAATATTGGCTTCTTTTATTTAAAATGATGAAAAGATTAAGAAATTCTTAAAGTTGTTATTCTTGCACGACTTTTTCAGTCACATTTGAACCCATACTGTTCTTATTTTACAAGCTGGCCAAGAACTCTCTCTATATATATATTTCTCATGCTTCTGTTAAATCCCAAGGGAAAATAGTAAAAAGGATCTCTTCCTAAAATTCATCCGCTGAAAAGAGTTTTATACGACGGAGGATATTACAACAATATTGTATTACAGTGTAACTTAAGAAACCTATTTTCATTTAGGTGACCAATTCAAGGGCTTTAGATCTGCACATATTTTTATGGCTGTTTTATGTTTCTACCTAAGTGCTAAAACATCCAGATTTCCAAAATTCAGTACAGACCAAAAATAAAAAATAAAGAGAGTCAATTCCCAAAGGAACAGCAGATAAACCATTATAGTGCATAAATGCTACTAAGAACGAGTTACAAATTGGATATATCCCAAAAGATCTTACATAATCTTTAGGAAGTAGGCACTGTATCAATTTAGACAGAACAAGAACACCGAAGATTGAAGAAGACAAATCAGATTGATATCAGTTTGGTACAAAGTTGAAAGCTGGTATATTGTGGTGGTTAAAAATATGAGCTATAAGCTGCAAGGACCTGAAAAAAAAAAAATCTACTTAGGCCTTGAGCCTCTTCTGAATAAAGGCTATTCTCCAAATTCACAGTTGTGGCCTTCCATCTGTTTTCTAGAAGTCTAGTGCCAGCAATAATTTTCTGCTGTAGACAACTTAGAAATCTAGGCTAGCATCAAGCAGGAGATTGAAAATAAAACTCTTCATGAAAACAGAAGAAGAAAAGTAGCAAAGCAATGTCTTATGTCCAGTCCTGCAAACCAAGAAGTGAAAAATAATCTCTATTAAAAACCCTGGTGGGTTTAAATTGCTGTTTTCTACTCTGCCTTCTGTACAGAACAGACATGGCTATAAATAGGCAGCTATCTCTTGCACAATTGATACTTGTGCCAACAATTGATTCTTGAAAATTAGAAATAATTTGAAACAGCCTACACAATTTTACCAAAGTAGAGGAGATTTCTACTTCCTTTAGAACGTGCCAGGGAACATTGCAGTTGTATTTTACAATTAAGCGGTATTTTGCAGAGGTTTTAAAATCCCATCTAAAAAAAATAAACTAAATAAGGTTGTTTCCTTCTTTTCTCTCTGTTGTGTGGTTTAAATCCATTCAGGCCTAAGAGGTCTGGGAACTCTTCCAGTAGGTTACAGATCAATAGAACAGAGCATCTGTATAGTGTGGAACCAATATGTTTATTGAGCAGTGTCTCTGAAGTTCTGTTTCCTCCTAATTTGCCATCAGGGCCCACAATTGATGGAGAGACTCTAAATTCTCTCCATTCTCCTCATCTCCTAAATTTTGGTGAGAGAGAAGTTCCCTGAGAATGGGTTCTAGCACAAGTCCGAAAGCTCGAAAAACTAAATCTCTGGTTCCTGTAACCAACCCAGATTGGATCTTGCAACGTTATCCTAGGACAGGGATGTCAATCTTGATTTCATTGAGGGCCGCATCAGAGTTGAGTTTTATCTTGGAGGTAGGGTGGGTGTGGCCAGGATGGGCATGGCCAGCTTGATGTCACTTGTATCGGGGGCGTCTGTGGTGGGCCGAGCACTCTGCCAGTGAAAACAGGCTCCCGAGCTCCGTTTTCATCTTCAATGGGCTCTTGCCGCCCTCTGCCAGTGAAAACTGAGCTCCATTTTCACTGGTAGAGGGCGTTAGGAGGCCATCATGGCTGAAAACAGAGCCTGTGAGGGCCACGCGCAGACCTCCCGAGCACTGTTTTTGCTGACAGAGGCACCGTGGACCAGTCCTTTGCTGTTTCTAGGGTGGCCCTGTGGACCAGATCTAAGCACCCCGTAGGCTGGATCCGGCCCCTGGGCCTTGAGTTTGACACCCCTGTCCTAGGACATGTATATTTGCCTTCATCCTCGAGAATCTAAATTCTTATGGGCTCAAAGATGACCAAGCCAATGCTGACAATCATATCTCCAATTCTGTGCTCTGCTTGTCTGCTGTCTCTGCTTCGGTTTTTCTAGAGACAATCTGGGGTGTGCGTGTGTGTGAAGAGAAGACAAGGAATGAGATCCATCAAGGGACTTGCTTCCTATAGTTGATTCATTCCCACCTCAATGAACTATTTTCCAAAGTGAAAGAAAGTCACTTTGGAGTCTTAGCTATATCTACCACCTTCATTATTACCGAGGGCAGTAAAACAAATTCCATCTTGTTCTGAACTGATGCTACTAAAAAGCAGTGGGACATTTTAAAGCCTTGGTAGACTTTTCTCAAGAGAAAGTTCCATATTTTTTTTTTTTACCCCTGTCATGTATCACTAGAGTCTTTACTGGAGAAGTCAAACCAAACTAAGCAAAATCATAGTAGAGATGGAATTCAAAGCCAATTCTCTTCTTCTTGCAGCTTATTTATCACTACAATATATCAGCTTTCACTAACCCAGAAGAGAAGTGAACAAAGAAGCAAGGAAAATGGACATCTGCACAACTTTGCTTTAATTCTGTAATACTGTAAGCCCTCCAGACAGAGTTACCTTATTGTAAGATGGACAGCCAATAAATTTTACAAATCAAATAAGTGAATACAAATGAATTTTGCACAGGTGAAGTTTCCTTTAAGAACAGCAACAACATAAATTCCATAACACTTTCAGAGTGTTGGATTTTATATCTAAAATTCTATTTAATTTTATCTCTTTTATTTATATCTAAAACAAAAAGATACCAGCTTATACATCGCATGAATATAACCCAACAGTCTGATGGTTTATTCTGTTTTAGTTTGTTTTTCAGATAATTATATGTATGTCGCTACTTCTCTATTCCTTCCTAGTCTGAATATTTGTTTTGTGATAAGATTATTTTTTTCCTTCCTCCCACTCTTTATTATCTCTTCTGCTTTTTTTTTGTGTTCTCTTTTGTTTTGTTTCCTTCCTCCCCCCAAAACCCCCCAATTTCCCCCCTGTTTTAGGTTTCAGAGAAATTATGTTGAATCCAATAACCCTTCCTGGACATTCTAATCCTCTTAACCATCATGGCATTTATGTTGAAGATGTCAGTGTTTATTTCAGCAAAGGACGTCATGGCTTTTAAAAAGAACAAAAAAACAAACACAAAACACAAAACAAAAAACAAACAAAACAAAACTCACCCACAATCAACAACGCAAAAAACAAAAACAAAAAAAGGTGAACGACAAAAAAAAGTGAAATCAAAAAGAAACAAACAAAAAAAAAGAAAACCACGTCCTCGGAACGGTTCCTTGTTTCAGTGTCAAGTTTGTTGGTTGTGCCCTTTTGAGAGTTATGGGACACTTCACCAAAAGCATGGTCTGTCCACAGATCAAAGCCACCACTGGGTGGGATAGGACCTCAGTC
The DNA here is from genome assembly GCA_032468115.1 of Grayia smithii. Classification (NCBI taxonomy): domain Eukaryota; kingdom Metazoa; phylum Chordata; class Lepidosauria; order Squamata; family Grayiidae; genus Grayia; species Grayia smithii. The sequence continues at coordinate 21,746 of JANHFM010007376.1, read as the reverse complement.
TGCATCCTGCTGAAAACACAACAACCACAAAGGGGTGTACGTTGTTTTTTTTTCCCTCCTGCCACCAGTTCAAAGGAACGTTGTTCTCTTCTGTTGGTCCTTTTTTTTTTCCTCCGTCGGTTCCAGTGTTGCTACAAGGCATAACAGGAAGCAAAGCAGAGCAACAGATTATATTTTGTTGTTGTTGTTTTCGTTTTAAGGGGGGAATTTAAAAAGAAAAGGTCAAGATGTTCTCAAAGGATGCATCACAAACAGTTGCACTTTGCTTTTTCTTTTATTTTTTTTTTTAATTTCCTTATATATATATATATAAAAAAATAAACAAGACCCAAGCAACTGATCTGAGTCCAGCGATTTTAGCGGTGGTCTTTTCTGCCTTGGAATCCTTGTGACATCACAACCTTCAATGAAGACCACCCACTCTCTCTCACTCACTTGCAAGTAGTTTAAGGTTATATGGGAGAATACTCCAAGAGCAAAAAGAGATGAGACTTCAGAAGATATTTTAATAGAGTGAAGACCCTTGGTAAGAAAAATAAAATGAAGGCAGCCTCCACTACTCTCCCCCAGCCCCACCACAGCCCCATCCTTGTATCCCATCTAGTCATAAAGCTATTGTACCAGAACCTACATGGAAAGCAATCAAGGGGGAAAAAAATCTGGGCTGCTACGCTTACCCTCAAAAAAGAGAGAGAGAGAGAGAGAGAGAGAGAGAGAGAGATGATATCGGTGGCTTTGTTTTGAATACAGGTTTTTTTGTAGGAGGATCTTCTGTTTGTGTGTGCGTGCGTGCGTGTGAGTGTATGTGCCTTTTTGTGCGTTCGACCTGCTCTTCGGCTATCTCAGTGTTCCGTTTTTGTACACCAGCCTTTTTCCCTGCTGCTTGTATAATGGCTTTATCTCTGGGGGATGGGAGTTGCGTGTATGTATGCGTGTGCGTGCGTGTGAGTTTGTGGGATGGTGGGGAGGTAAGGTGCTCCTGGACTTCACACCTTGGATGGATGAGGAGTGGTGTTGCAGATCTCAACAAGTCTAGGGACAAAAAAAAATGTAGAAGAAATCCACAAGTATTTTTTTTTTTTAATTCATCTCCAATCTGCAAACGAATCGTTTCTTTTGCCTTCCTGGCTCATTTTACCCTCCTCTTCCATTACTTGCCATTAATTTCTCACCAAGTTAGAGATGTATTATAATTCTGTCATGCACCCTTGAATATATGGTTGGCTCAAGGCATACAAACTAAGCAAAAGGAGATTGGAATAAGACTCTGGCATCAATACAAATATTGATTCTAGGCTGAGATCTCTATATAGACATCTATGTTCTTTTCTTCTTTCTCGCACCTTAACTCCATCTCAAAACCTTTGCAATGGAAGCAGGAAGAATGGCTGGTCTTAATCTCCATCCTAGAGAGAAATATCTGTGGGTTTTTTTCCCCCTCATTTTCTGATGAGGAAAAAAATGGAATGATCAATATTAGAGAAGCTCTTTCAGAGTCTTGGTCAAATGTAGTGATAGAACATGAAACATAGAATTATAAGGCTGGAAGGGAGATCTTCTAGTCCAGTGTTTCTCAACCTTGGCCACTGGAAGATATGTGGACTTCAACTCCCAGAAAGCAGAGCTGGCTGGGGAATTCTGAGAGTTGAAGTCCACACATCTTCCAGCGGCTAAGGTTGAGAAACACTGTTCAAGGCAAGAGGCCTTATACCATCCTAGTCAAATGGTTGTCCAGTCTATTTTTGAAAACCTCCAGTGATGGAGCACTCACAACTCCAGGAGGCAAGCTGTTCCATCGATCAATTGTTGTCACTGTCAGAAAATCTGTCCTTCTGGATTGCTCCTTAATAAGCTTCCACCCATTATATAGGAATATATATATATATATATAAATGCAAAACTTGGAATGGCAAATATGTTTCCTATGGACACTAATGCATTCTAAGGCAACTCTCTTGGTGCTCCAGACTCCCTTACCCCACACTACTTATACCGCTACTATTATCGTTATTATTTCATTGAAAATAAAGGTGAATCTAGTACAGATGGTCCTCGATTTACAACACTTTATTTAAGTGATTATTCAGTTACAACGGCACTGAAAAAAGTGACTTACATGACTATTTTTCACACTTAGTAATAGCAATAGCACTTAGACTTATATACCGCTTCATAGTGCTTGTATAGCCCTCTCTAAGTGGTTTACAGAGTCAGCATCTTGCCCCCAACAATCTGGATCCTCATTTTACCCACCTCGGAAGGATGGAAGGCTGAGTCAACCTTGAGCTGGTGAGATTCGACTTGCTGAACTGCCGCTAGCAGTCAGCTGAAGTAGCCTGCAGTACTGCACTCTAACCACTGGCAAAGATAGGAACAGGAAGGAGGGGGTTGGGCTTCATAATATTGATACAAATTAATTATTGTTCTATTATTTCGGAGAGACAGATCTGTCTACCTTAGAAGGTACTATTCTCACACAGAGTACCTTGAACAGTAGTTTAAACCTTATTTCTACAGTGAACAATTGTTTCATATACATATGAAACATAATCCTACACTTCAATCAAACTTTTAAGAAAGAACCTTCTGACCCATTATCAAGAAAGGCAGAAATGACAATGCTTGAAACTGATCTTAAGAAATGCCAAATGCAAGTCAATTTAGTTCAGTCAATTGCCCTGCCCTGCAAGCTAGATATAATTGCAAATTATTTTTTTTCAGAATTAACTAATCCTATGAAGGATTAATACTTTGGCATTCATCCATGACTTTTCACAATTTCCTCGTATTTATATTGCACTTGGGTTTAAAGACATACAGCAAAAATGTGAATTTCATCAACTGCAGTAAACACAAACCCCTACTTTTTGTATGACACAAACTTTACAGTATCCCTTCCCAAGATGCCCAACTTTATTAAACACCTCTTTTGTTTTAAAAGACTCTTCAGAGATCATTTCAATCAGTGGTAGGCAAACCAGGGTGAAATCCGGCAGGTTCTGACAGGTTCTGGAGAACCAATAGTGGAAATTTTGAGCAGTTCGGAGAACCAGTAGCGGACATTTTGAGTAGTTCGGAGAACCGGCAAATATCACCTCTGGCTGGCCCCAGAGTGGGGTGGGAATGGAGATTTTGCAATATCCTTCCCCTACCCCACCCACCAAGCCACGCTCATAGAACTGTTAGGGAAAAATTTTGGATTTCACCTCTGGGCTGGATGAAGAACATTCGTTCTATAGAGGGTTGTCCACTAAATATGCTAACTTTCAGGCTAGAACCGATTCAATGGGGAGGAAACTTATGAACAAATCAGGGGTGGGCTGTTGGGAATTTGCAGGGGTTTGGGAGAACTTCTAGCCAGTGGTGGGTTTCAAAATTTTATACTACCAGTTCTGTGGGTGTGGCTTGGTGGGCGTGGCAGGGGAAGGATACTGCAAAATCTCCATGCCCACCCCACTCCAGGGGAAGGTTACTGCAAAATCCCCATTTCCTCTCGATCGGCTGGGACTCGGGAGGCAGAGAATAGATGGGGGCGGGGCCACTCAGAGGTGGTATTTACCGATTCTCTGAACTACTCAAAATTTCCACTACCGGTTCCCCAGAACTGGTCAGAACCTGCTGAAACCCACCTCTGCCTCTGGCTAAGATTCTGTGCAGTTCGGAGAACCCCCAAATCCCACTCCTGGCTGGCCCCGCTTACCCCTCCCCTCCCCGGAGTCCCCACACAGCCTGTTTTGGATGCGGGTAAGTGCAGGGCATGCACAGAGGGTCAGGGAGGGTGAAAAACGGGCTTACCAGAAGTTCAGGAAGAGGACCTCCAGAGCCTGGGGAGGCCGTTTTTGCCCTCCCGGAGGCTCGAGCAAAGCTTCAGAGCCCGGGGAGGGCAAAAACACCCCACCCCCCAACGGTGGTGCGGGAAGCCGACTAGGCTACGGCCATCATGGCCATGCCTACCCAACAACTGGGTACCCTTCCTAAATTTTTTGAAACCCACCCCTGGAACAAATGCCATTTGATCAGAAGTGCTTCTGAGATTGTGACCTTCTCCTAAAGAAGGAAAGAATAAAAATGAAAAATAAGAAAGTGTGCAGAAAAGAGCAACAAAGGTAAGAGGCTAAAGTGTACTGTGAACCAGGGGTGAAATCCAGCAGGTTCTGACAGGTTCTGGAGAACCTGTAGTGGAAATTTTGAGCAGTTCGGAGAACCAGTAGCAGAAATTTTGAGTTGTTCGGAGAACCGACAAATACCACCTCTGGCTAGCCCCAGAGTGGGGTGGGAATGGAGATTTTGCAATATTCTTCCCCCAGGAGTGGGGAGGGAATGGACATTTTGCCTTATCCTTCCCCTGGCACACCCACCAAGCCATGCCCACCAAGCCACACCCACAGAACCAGTAGTAAAAAAAAATTAGATTTCACCACTGCTGTGAACAGTTAAGAGAACTAGATATGTTTTTAGCCAATCATACAGAAGGATTAAGGGGGGGGGGGGACGACATCATACCTGTCTTCCAGTATTTGAGGGGCTGTCATAAGGAGGAGGATTTTGATTTATTTTCCAAAGCACTTTACAGCAGGATAAGAAGTAATGGGTGGAAACTTGTTAAAGAGAGCTCCAACTTAGAAGTAAGGAGAAATTTTGTGACAGTCAAAACAATTAATCAATGAAATAGCTTGCCTCCCAGAGTTTGGGTTCTCCCTCACTGGAGGTTTACAAAAATAAGCTGAACAACAACTATTTGACCGGTTGATGGTTATAAGATTTCCTGCCTTGACAGAGAATTGGACTAAAAGACCTCAAAGGTCCCTTCTAGCTTCATGATTATGTTCTAAAGAGAAATGTAGCTGAAGAAGAATCTTCTCATTCAGGGCTACCAATGCCTTGCTCCAAGACAATGATAGGACAAGGATATGCCCTATCTACCACTCTGCCAATCACTTCATCACTCATCATGCCACCGACAGAACACCATCTTTTCCTCGTTGCCACAGCACTGCAAACTTCTTCAGAAGTTTCTTCTCCACCCTCCTGCCCTCCTGTGGTTTCAGTTACACTCCCCACCCTAAAGGATGAGACACAACAAATTCCTCCTTACTACCGAGCTGAGCTCTCCAGATTTACAGCCAAAGCAGAAGAGTGCAGTTGTGGAAACTATCATCTTCAAAGCCACGCAAAAAAATATCTCCAAGGTGGTACCTGAAACTGATTGATAAAAAGCCACGACATTGAGAGAGATTGGGGACAGGGAGGCAGAGAGTTCAGATTTCAGTGACAACGTGGTAACTGGCAGCCAGTTGAATGGAACAACTGGCACCCCACATGTGGCAACATCCGCAAAATTTTACCTGTGTCAGCTAAATGCTCATCTTATTTCAAATTTTTCATTTCCCTGTTGAGCTGATGATGATGATGTTTCCACCACCTTCCCTTAAAGCAGTGGTTCTCAACCTGTGGGTCGGGACCCCTTTGATGCTCGAACGACCCTTTCACAGGGGTCACTTAAGACCATCAGAAAACACATATTTCCAATGGTCTTAAGAACCAAGACACCGCTCCTCTATCTGTCTCCAGGCGAGTCTAATAGGTCCTATTTCCAAGTAGGCGCCGTAGACTCT
>JANHFM010007375.1:0-23439 GCA_032468115.1 Grayia smithii | reverse complement strand
CGCCGCAGCTGAGCCTCCTTCTCCTGGCCCTGCCATGCTTGCCTGCCTTCCACATGGCCTTCCGCTTGCCTGCCTTCGCAAGTTGGCCACAGAGATGCCGGGAAGATCACGTGGAAGGCCGAGAAGCATGGCAGGATGGCGGGCTGTGGACTGGTTCATGGGTATGGCCAGCCAGTGATTGCTATTGGTATGGAGAACCAGCTCCAGTCTCTGCTATCAGATCAGCCAATCCGGTCTGATCCGGTAGCATTTCACCCCTGCCAAGAGGCCTCTGTGAGATCCTTGATGACTTACTTTGTATTGGTACTTGGAACTGCACCAACAATTTCCCACTTTCCTTAACAGATATTCAGGACAATTAATAAAAAAGATTACATACTTTTTCTTCCCTTTTAACTGTATAAAATATATTTTATGGGGAAAATAGTGTTAGCCAAAGTATTCTCTCTCTGTCTCTCTGTCTCTCTGTCTCTCTGTCTCTGTCTCTGTCTCTGTCTCTGTCTCTGTCTCTGTCTCTGTCTGTCTGTCTCTCTCTCTCTCCCACCCTTAGAAAGTCTTCCAGGCTGAGGGAAAGTGTATGTGTTACACTGCTACACACTGATTAGAACAGGCCTTTCCCCCCCCCTCCCTTCTGCAAAGGGAAGGACACTATGCATGCCTTCCTTGGAATTAGCAGTATTTGCATTGCTCCAAGGGATGTAAATGCCACAGAGGCTGGTGGGAAAGGCCAGTAGTTGGCAAGGGCTCTGTGTCCACCTGCCTGCCGGGTCAGGTTGTGAGAGAGCTGGGTCCGAAAGACTTGCCATGTTCCCCCCCGGCAGCCCTTTGGCCAAGTGTAGCAGGCCCAGAGCTGCTGGTCTCCCTCCCCTGCCATTAACCTTACCTTCTCAGGTAAGGAGAAGGTACTGGCTGGCTGGTTGGGCCTGAGAGGGAAGGGGCAAGGGGCACCCACCTGCTGGCTGCCACCCACAAAGAGGCTGCCAGGGTAGCCACGCAGTGGCTGCTGCAGCTCAAGGATCATGGTGCTGCATTAGGACTGGGTCTGCCTGAGGCCCTCTTCACAGGAGCTCCAAAGACACCCCTGACCTCCTTAAGGCAGAGCCAGCTCTGGGTAGTAGACTGTGCCCCTGCGGAGCCTATTGTCTGCTGAGGAGCCCAGCTGAAGCCTTGCCCGCCACCTGCTCAGGCGCACCTGGACATCCTGGTGATGAGATGGGATCCTTCAGGCACTTACCTTGGCCATCTGTTTAGTAGCTCTCCAGCCCCTCCCTCTGAGTGCCTTGTCAGAGCTGCCTTGGGTTTTTGCCTGCACAGATGTTGCTTGCTTGGAGGGTTGGTTAGAGGAGTGCAGAGATGCCAAAATGGCCTCAGGAGATGCCATTTCCTGGGGAGGAGAGGGGCAAGGGGTGAGGCCAGCCAGTGCTGGGATCAGCCAGTTTGTCGAACCGGACCCAATGTTAACAACCAGTTCAGCTGAACTGGGCCAAACTGGCTGAATCCCACCTCTGAGTTTTGATTGACTCCAAGAAGGACCCTCAATTGAGGCAGCTTCCAGCTTCTCCCAAAGCTTAATCCTGGTAACTGAATCAAAGGCTACCTTGAGATCTATAAAACCAGTGTATAATGATACAGGTCTATTTGATATGTATTTTTCAGTCAGATGATAAAGAACTAAGCACTCTAAACCCAGTTTGCTTTTCAGCGATCAAGTTCTCAAGATCCAACAACTCTTTTAATTTATCTTGGAGGTGTTTGGTGTAGAGTTTGCTGATTAGCAGATTTATTAGTCTGTAATTGGCAAGGTCATCTCTCTTTCCCTTTTAAAAAATTGAGAGAACAATTGCCAAGCCTCAATTTTCTGGGACATGGACAGTGGAGTCAATATAAGTGAATAGTACCACCAGAACTGGTATCCACAGCTCCAAATTGTTCTTTAATAATTCAGCAGAAATGAAGTCATCTCCTGGAGCCTTCCCAGTCCTGAGTTGCCAATGAGATATTTAATTTTACACTCTGAAACTTGGGACCATTCAGATAAATCCTTCATTGTATACCTTATACTCTCACTGGAAGGGTCTTTGTACATTATCCGAAAGTGAAATTCCCAGGTTGTAAAAGGTATAAGCTAGTCACTCTCTAGGCATCTAGTGGGGTCTGAATTCTGTCAGAGTGACTAGTTATTAGATGTCAGAATAGGGAAGAGTTCCTTTGCCTTGCTTCCACAATAAGCTGTTCCCAGGAGGATTATGGATCGTGTCTCTTCTCAAGAGCAATCTGTTATGTCCATATATGGTGTTCCGCCGAAACCACCACTGATTGGATGATCAGTGGTGGGAAATTCAAAGAGCTGTCATTGGCCGGCCAGGCAGCCAGAGCTCAATATAAACCGAGCCCCGAGCACCTGCCGGCTGTCTGATTCTGAGCTGAATAACAAAGAGCTGAAAGTCACTTTGCTGTCACGTCTCTCTTTTGATACCTGCGCCAATGTAACAGTAACCATGAGTACCAGTGAAAAACATGATTGCTGTCTTTATCTTGGGCTGTCCTGGAGGGTAGGCAGGGTCAGGAATTATGGAGTAAATTAGTCCACTTACAATTAATTTGTGATTGTCCCTAAAGAGGCTCTGAAGTTTCAACATGCCTTATCTGTAATTAAACATTAGATTAGACCCAGCATTCCAGATTTCAGTTTCATTGTCTCTGATACAGAGATTAGAATATTTGGAATACACTCAGGTCTGCATACCTCTCAGGAGCATACTGCCGGGTTGGATTAGTGGGCATTTGGAATTCAATTTAATGCAAAAACAAGCAATAGAACATAATCCAGCCAGTGTCTTAAACTTTAAAAGATCTGATTTTAACAAGCTCAGAGAAAGCCTAAGAAAAATTCAATAGATGAAAATCCTAAAGGGGAAAACAACTCAAGAAGCATGGGAAACGCTGAAAAATATGATCATAAAAGGCCACTGAAAAAAGAAAAACAAGAAATCCAAGAAGAAATATGATTGCAAAAAGATCTTTCTAATAAACTGAAAGATAAAAAGGACAAGTACAAAAAATGGAAAGAGGGACACATAACTAAGGCAGAATATCAGCAGATCTTGATGAATATAAATCACCAGAACCTGATGGCTTACATCCCAAAGTTGTAAAGGATCTTTAACAGATTAACAGAGTTGGAAGGGACCTTATAGGTCATCTAGTCCAACCCCCCTCTCAAGCAGGAGACCCTACACCATTTCTGACAAATGGCAGTCCAATCTTTTCTTGAAAGTCTCAAGTGATGAAGCTGCCACAACTTCCGAAGGAAACTTCTGTTCCATTGGTTGATTGTTCTTACGGTCAGAAAGTTCCTCCTCATTTCTAGTATCATTTACAGCAAAAAATTGTAGCCCCACCCCCCCGAATTATTTGGCAAATTGTTTTTCAGTCTTTGCAATGTATGCTTGTGATTTAGCAGACCTATCATGGCTGCCATTTTATATTGGTGTCAATAACATTTTTACAAACATTTAAATGTTGTGTCTAAACTGGTCCTACTCAAACTGTACGTATTTCCAGGTTACAACTGAATATACAGTTTCAAACTTTTTTAATTTTTATGTTTCTTTTCTCCTAAAGTATGTGCCATTTTCTGCAGAGTTGGTAATAATAGTTTTGCCTTACTCATTATATAATTATTATGAAGATCAGCCTAGAATGTTTTGTTTTACACATAGATTGTGAGTTGGCTGTCAGTTGCTTATCTATTCAAATTTTAATTTATTTAATAAGTTCTAGATGCTTGTTTTTTTCAGAAAAAAACATTTTTGAAGCAGGCCATAGAATAGTTATAGCAGTTAAAATCAACTTGAGGCTTTTGATTGCCCCACAGTCCTGCATACTTCTTCTGTATCCTTAGAAATGCCACATATGATGTATTTGGCTTTTCTGACGTACATCTCACTGTACTGACTCGAGTTATGAAAATAAGTTATGATGCAGAACATGGCTCACCCCTCTAAGACAATCAGATGGAAGAGAACAGCTGAGCATGCCTTGCCTAGCATTCATGTCATGGCTGTACATTATTCAAAAGAGATAAATAGACTCACTTGAAAGTAACTGAAACTCCTGGCAAGCTATCAGGAAATTAAATCACTTGGCTCTAATTTTAACTTATTTTCATTTCTTTTTAATCACTTTTAAACTGTGAAGTACAATTTAAGCTTATTTTAATAATTCAGCATTTCTCATCAACTTGGGAGTAACATACACTATGCATTTCTTTGCTAAGATGAACTATCTCTCTTCAAAGAATCCATGTTGACATTTGTCCAGCCTTTACTTGGAAACCTTCAATCAGGAAAGGACATTCTGTATTCCCTAAGTGATTTCTCTCTGATTAATGTTTTAAAAATATTTGGAAAAAAGTAATTTTTATAAAGATTTCCACAAACACCAGCAGTTCAGTTCATTAAGCCTCTGATTGGAAAGAGATTTTTAGTTGTTTGATGTGTTTTCTTTCAGGAGTTCAAAGCAGTCTCCCTCTTATTTGTTTGTTTTCCCCCCCACACACACCAACATCTCTAGGAGATAAGTTGGACTGAGAGGAAAGGATCGATGCAAAATTGCCCAGTGGACTAAAATCTCAGGCTCCGTGCTCCTGGTCCAGCTCTGCCCCACACTGTCTCATGGGCTGAGATCAGTGGTGGGTTGCTCCTGGTTCGGGCTGGTTCGCGCAATCCAGTAGCGGTGATGCTGTGACATCATTGAACCAGTTCTCTGCAACCGGGAGCTGGGCCCACCCACATGCCCGTACTTACCGTTCTCGTGGCTCTGGGCGCTCTGCACATACACAGAACGCTTTTTTGAGGGTTTCCCCCCCAAAAAAAGCTACTGCCCGTTCAGCGCGCGCGCGAAGCACGTGCATCATCAGAACCGATAGTAAAGGTAAGTAGAACCCACCCCTGGCTGAGATAGAGGGATTATTCCACAGTCCCTCAGAGAACTTTCATGGCTGGGAATACATTTCAACATAGATCTCTTATCTTAGTTTAAAATCTTCATCACTAAACATGGTGACTCTCACTTTGTTGGTTCTACCCATGAAACACACTGAACTATAAATCCAACCACATGATATCCAACCATGTTGTATGAATCCAATCTGTGTGATAAGTGTAGGGTTTCTTCTCTTGTTCTGCATTGGGTTACTTCTGCACATAATACAAACAAAGGTAAAAGAATTAGAGATAATTTGATTCCTTCAACTCCATTCTATCCCACTAAGGTAGGAATATACTGTGACTGGAACATGCCTAAACATATGTTAATGGAAGATGGCATCCTTTTGTCCTAAAGGGAGAAGGATAGCTTAGCCAGTTGTTTTAAACAGTTGGTTCTGAAATTTGACAAAAAGACAGCCAACTGGCGTTGTGCCTGCAATCCCTGCCATCACTGGTTACCCTGGAAATCTGATGGGAAAATGATACGTTAACACTGTTAGGAAGACAGCAGTAATATGTGGTCTGTCAAGAATGGTGGTTGTTTTTTTTGTCAACAGAAAAAAATACTTCTGCCTACTTTGTTATATGAATTGGAAGTGAGTTAGGCATCTCGGGTTAGGTAAGAAGTTTCAAAACTAAAAAATTATGTATGAATCAGTACATGAACACAGTGGAAATAAGATAATTTGCAAACAGAAAGGTATGGACAGGCATAATGAATGTTTTTGGTGTAAACTTGATTTTAATTATATTTTATTTTTTCTTACTTCCTGCCTTTACCTTTTGTTCACTATTTCTTGCTTTTTCTGTGCTTTGCATAATATTTGCATAATACTGCTTTTGCTTATCCAGAATAATTTGCCTAAATGTATATAAATCTCAAGGGATTCTAGAAAATTATTGAGCTATTAACAATGTGGCATCTTATATACAATCTCTCTTTATTCTTACTTAGGTGCTACAGGGTTAAGATCCCAAGCACTCACGTTTGACTTGCTCCTGGCAATAATTTGAGATTATGCTTCAGTGGGAAGCTCCCCCCCACCTTCTAGAGAATGAAATAGTTTGGGGAATATTAAAAGAGGTAAGGTAACATAACATAACATAACATAGCATAACATATTATAGTAAAGCAGATGTCTGAAGTCTTTAGAGATGGATATTTGGTGCCCATTAAGAAAAACTGGGCCAATCTATTCACAAATAAAACACTTTCAGCTTCAAATGTTGGAATTAAAATTTGCATCCCCCCTCCCCAAAATTCTAAAGACCAGACTCACTACAGTGCACACACCCCAAAGCATTTCAAAACCAAAACCCCAGAAACCTATAAAGATCCATCCACTCATTTAGCCATTTGGTCAGCTGTCCCAGAACCACATTGTTGTTAGGTGGTTCTGCTCATCAATAAACAGAATCCTTCTTTCCAATCAGCCTCCATTTTATTTCCAGTGCCTTTCCCCTGGCTTGGAACTGAACCAGATGGATTTTTGTTCCTATACTTCTATCTACTTTATCCAGTGGATTCTTCATCTTTTACTTCCCTGAAACTTGTCAAATACATTATTTTTTTCTAGTCCAACATTTGTTCATATAATGAGCTCAAAGTATGTGGGGTTTTGCTGGCTAATCATTACCAAAACAGAAAAATCAGCTTTTATTTAATGTTCTTGTATCCTTAGTAACCATGTCAGTGGTGGGTTGCCCCTGGTTCGGTCCGGTTCGTGCGAATAGGTAGCGGTGACACTGTGACGTCACCGAACTGGTTCTACATGTCCCGGACCGCTGCCCCCCTGCGCGCCCATACTTACCGTTCCGCGTGCAGAGCGCGCTTGCGCACATGCGCAGGAAACTTTTTTTGACATTTTTTGGTCAAAAAAAGCTTCTGTGCATGCGCAGGAGCGCCCATCTGGTGCGTGCGCACGCAAAGTGCGCGTGCGCTGTGCACCCCGACCACACGCGAAGCGTGTGCACCTTTAGAACCGGTAGGAAAGGTAAGTAGAACCCACCCCTGAACCATGTCCAAATGCAGAAGTGTTTATCTTCTTTCTTTCATTGTTTCTTAATGACCAACTTCCAGAGTTATAAATTACCACTGGAAATATCATTGCTTTAACACTTTAACATGGACCTTAGCTGATCATTTTTTCTGTCACTGCTTTTCTTCTAGCATTCATATCCTCTCTAGTTTTACAGCATATTATCTGTTTTCATCTACTTCGCAGTCCAAAAACACAAAACTTTGTACTACCTTCATTTCTTTGCCATCAGCTGTGAGTTCACAAAGAGGGCAGAATAATATTCCCTCTGTCTTAATATTTAACATTAACCTGGATTTTTAAAATTTCATTTTTACTTCCTTAATGAGTTCTTCAAATTCCCTTACCTGCAGCTAACAAACTATATACTCTAGGGACCATATGTATTCTAACCTCACTTTCATTCCTTTCCTCAATCACTGTTTTTTTACCAAAGTGGTTTCTTGTTCCTTGTAAATATTCCTCTAAAGAGTAAGCTATTATTTATGTAAATACATCTTTTATAGAGAAATGCCATAAATCTCAATTGACTTCTCCTAAGGAAAGGAATCCAGGCAGTGGTGTTAGTCGTGATGTGTGTTTTTGTGTGTGAAGATTGGCAAGTGATGTGCATTCTTTTTATGTATCTTTGCTTTTTTGCTCTTCAACAATTTTCTTCTCTATTCTCTGTATGTATCCTTGTATTACTAACTAACCAGAAAAGGCTGGAGACCTAACAAGATAAGAAGGCTGGAGACCTAACAATATAAGAAGGCTGGAGACCTAACAAGATAAGAAAGCTGAAGAACAGAGACTAAAACAGTGGTGGGATTCAGCTGGTTCGCGCCAAGTTCAACGAACCGGTTGTTAAATTCTCCCCCGCCCCGCTGCTATCAAAGTGGATCCTGGGTGCTGCGCTGCAATGGAGAAATGGGCAACAGAGTGGCCGACATGAGGGAAGGAGACAGTGGTGGGTTGCTCCTGGTTCGGTCTGGTTCTATAGAATAGGTAGCGGTGACGCTGTGATGTCACCGAACCAGTTCTAATAGTCCCGGACTGAAGCCCCCCCGCGCGCCCATACTTACCTATCCCTGCATGCAGCACATGGAGCGTGCTTGCACGCATGAAGCTTTTTTTGAGCTTTTTTTGCTTAAAAAATCTTCTGCACATGTGCAGGAGTACCCATTCGGCGCAAAGTGCACAAGCGCGCTGAACACGTGCTCCACGTGCTCCGACCATGCACAAAGCATGTGCACCTACAATTTAACAACCAGTTCTCCCAGGGTCAGGGTGGCTGTCACAGGAGGCTCATCCTGCATGTGCGGCAGAGCTGGAGGACGGGGATGAGGCACGGTTCTCACGACAGCCAACCTGATCCTGGGTGAACCGCTTGTTAAATTATTTGAATCCTACCACTGGACTAAACCGTTAACCTAACCTATTTAGAGCTGTTAAATAGAAACAAACTAAAGAAAGTATTTATCATGATCTCAAGACCAGGAATGATAAACAAGACTTTAGGGAAAGAAATGAAAGCATCAAAGTGAAAATACATCTGGCAGCACAGAGTGTGAACTAATACTTGATGCAAAAATCAGCAGAGGTATCAAGACCCACAGAATGTAAGATGGAAATTAGGTGTGGGAATTTTTCTGTATAAAATGCTCTTTGGAATCTCCCACCTCCTTTGCATTGACCTAGCAAGTAAAAGACAAGGGCACTCTCTGTTTATGTCCTTGTTTTCACCTTTCTTCTTTTCTGCTAGGTCTGATATGTGCATGTGACTGGTGAATATGTATGCTTGCAGAATAGGTCCTAAACAGATAGTTAGAAAACCATCCATCATGCTCCTGGCTTGTTACTGGGGCCTTCGCTGTCTGTGCTGAGACATTGCATAAAATATCCCTGAAATTTTTGGAACCTAAATGTCACACAGATTCAAAAGAAGGGCACTGTGGTACTCTGCCCATCATATTGCCAATTTTTAAGTGGGGACCTGAATCTCAGGTGAATAGTGGTCCTACCAGTAACAGGCAGGAATTCCTTCTATAGTTTCCTATTGTTAGGAAATACAGAGCTTAAACAAAACCTTCATGTTATCTGTAACAGCCACATAATGCTACCCCACCAAAATCCTTTTGGTTCAGACATTACCCTCATTTCCTGTAAATGGATTTTAAAAAAATAGATTAGAACATAAATAACTACTGTATATTAAGCTCTTTCAGACAACCTTTACTATTTTTAGTAAAGCAGAGTTAGCAAATCTTTCCGTGTCCACTTTAACAATGCATGTTCCAAATTTACATTCCTCTCATCAATAAATTGTGAGAGGGATTATGAGGCTGTTCCTCACAATTGTATTAATGAACAGTCCTTGAGTTGCTAGAAAAATATGCTGGTGATTTGTATTCCTTTGATTGCCAACCTATAATCTACCAAGGCTTGTGAGCTGTCCTGTCCTCAGAGCATTGCTGGAAGACAATTGATAGATTCTCCTGACTTTGTTCTCCTGTCATCTAGTGTCAGCAAGCCAAAATAAAAACAACTATGACCCATCGTTGTATTTAAAGTCTGACGGGATGGGTTTGACAAAGGGTAGAGGTCAGGTGTAGCCTCTGCGCTGATCAGTTCTCACTTGGGTCAGAAGATGGGTCTACTGGTCTTATTGGAAAACAGATAAATCTGTGTCTAAAACTAGTCCAGCTGAGAGATCCCTGGGTTGGAGAAAGGATGTGAGCTGAACCAGAAGGAATTAACATGACATCTGAGAGATCTCCCTCTATTTCATCCTGTCTGTTCTTCAGCCCAACTGACCAATCAGCTGGGCTAGTTTTGTTCAGCCTTTAGCATCCTGGTTTGCTTGGTGCCTCTGAACTCTATTCTCTCCCTACTTTTATTTAATGTCTTCATAAAGCCACTTGGTAGGGTCGTCACCAACATGGAATGTCATATTATCAATGTACTGTTGGTACCCAACCACACATATCTATCCTGGGTCAAATCAAGTTATGCCATCAAGGCTCTTTCCCATTGTCTGGGAGAAGTAGGAGGAATAGGAATCTGGATGGAAAAGAACAAATTTCACTTCAACGCTAGAAACTGGGTGAGTTTTGAGACCCAGTGGATTGGGAGACTTTCCATTTTTACCTCTGAATCAGATTAAATTCACCAAATAGAGAGAGAGTATAATTTGCAGGTCCTCTGAGTCTCACAGCCTTTCCAGAAGTTCATTTTGTACACCAACTGCACTCTACTTACAATCACTCACCTGATTTTATTACTATAATGTGCTTTTATATACTATAATATACTCTTTGTGCCTGCCCACAAAGAGTATTCAGGAGCTGGAGCTGTCCAGAATGGAGTAATATAGACAATATGGAGTATTCCACAATACGTTCATTGTTTTGCGAATTACCCAGACTTCCAGGAAGCTTCTGGGCACAATTCAAGGTGCTGGTTATGACCCATAAAGTTCTAAATGGCCTAGATAGGGTTATTTGTGGTCACCTGTCATCAGCTATTTGTTCACCCCATCAGAACTGACAGGGTATCTTCTAGTGAGCAATGTAGAAGTTGTGCCTTTTCTTCCACAGTATCTTCTTCCGAGAGATACAGATGGCCTGACCTTACTGGCCATCCAGGAGGTGCTAAATATTGTTTATTCCCTTAAGCATTTGTATGGGAGATTTGGCAAGTTTTGCTAGTTGGTTGATTTTTATGGCTGTTGCTTTTTATTGATTGTAAAACGGAATGATCCTTTGGATCAGACCTCTGGCATATAATATATTATTATTGTACTTATTTTTTATTCTGCTTGTTTGATTTTGTTTGACATTCCTGTTCACCATTCCGAGTCAAAGTAGTGAGATGAATAGACATAGAAATTGTTTATATAAATAAATACTTAAGTAAAGACTAGGCTGAAGCTAGAAGATGATGATGACACAGTGGCAAACGCCAGGAAAAATCTCCCTCAGGGAAAGTAGTTAAGAAAGAACCAAGTCATTAAGGAAAAAAAGGAAAAAAAGGTCACCTGGATCAGCAAAACAACTTGTCCATCACCAAAACAAAGCAAGGATTTTGAAGGATCAAAGCCTGCCCATTCTCTGAATCCTCTTGGGACCCAGACTTGGCTTCCATTCCATAAAGTTTGCTATTACTTTAAATTCTCTAGGTCTCTGTGTGTTCTAAAGAATCAGTTGTGCCTCAGTGTTCGTTTGAAAGTGATTTGAGTGTGGCAGTTGTCCAGGGCTGTGAGTGAGTTAATATAAACCGAACCCAGAAGCAAGTGTGTGTTAACACTGTAGAAAGTTAGCACCCACCCCTCTCCTAGAAGAGTGAAATATTTTAGGAAATATTAAAAAAGGCAGAATATTATATTTCACTGGATGATAAAAGGAGAAACATGTTTTAAAGACAGAAAATAGCTCCCTGCCCCCAGCAGATATTTGGTGCCCATTAAGAAAGCCTGGGCCAGCCTATTTAAAAGACCTCCAACTCCAGAATGATGGGTTTATCCTTCAGGGCAAAGCCATTCAGCCACAATAGGAACTGCATAAGTCCCTTCATTGCATCAGCCCAAGCTTCAACCAAACCTGGGAGCTCAGACAACCTCAGCTATGACCCCTGCATAGCCCCATGGGAGTCTGACAGCAACCAATAGAATACATGCTCTTGCCACAGGAACAGGAAGCTCAAGGGCAAGGCCCAAGAGAGGGTATAAATAACCCTCACTCTCCACTCCATGTGTTCAGCTGCCCAGGATCTCAAATCCATTTGGTCCTGTCCATCAATAAACCATCTTTCCAATCAGCCTCCATGTTTCCAGTGTCTTTCTCCCCGCTTGGAACTAAACCAGATGGATATTTCTTCCAACAACACTTTGCTGGTTGGTTTATTTTCTGGCTGTTGTTTTTTACTGATTGTAAAATGGAATGATCCCTTTGATCAGACCTCTGGCATACACGTAGTCCTTGATTTACAACAGTTCATTTAGTGACTGTTCAAAGTGTTACAACGGCACTAAAAAAAGTGAGTTATGACCATTTTTCACACTTCTAACCGCTGTAGCATCCTCATGGTCACATGATCAAAATTAAAATGCGTGGCAACTGGTTCGTATTTATAATGGTTGCAGTGTCCTGAGGTCATGTGATCAGCTTCTGCTACCTTCTGACAAACAAAGTCAATGGGGAATCCAGATTCACTTAACAACCATGTCACTAACGTAACAAATGCAATGATTCACTTAACAACTGTGGCAAGAAAAGTCATAAAATGGTGCAAAACTCACTTAACAAATGTTTCATTTAGCAGCATAAATTTTGGGTTCAATTTTGGTCGTAACTCGAGGACTACCTGTATATTGTACATATTTTTTTATTCTGTTTGTTTGGTTTTGTTTTACAATCCTGTTCAACACTCTGAGTTATAGCAGTGAGGCAGGTAAACATAGAAATTGCTTATATAAATAAATATTTAATTAAATCAGAGTAGGCAACCTAGCACTATCTTTCTGCCCAAATAATACCAACAGTAGAAAGCAAAGCCATGGAAAAGCCATTGTTGGCAGGAACAGATGAAAAATTTTAATGTGGTATTTGGCACAGCACCAGCCTCAGCCAGTGAAAGAAACCTAGCAAATTCTACCTCATCTATGTATAAAGCCCTACATGGCACAAAGTGGGTTGTTAAATTCTGGTTGGGTGGGCAAAAACAGATAGGGATTATCTGCCTCTAGCTGCTTTTTGCTCACCCAACCAAAACTAATTGGGTTCCTTCTTTTAAGCCAGAGGTCTTCAAACTTGGCAGCTTTAAGAACTCCACAATTCAGCTATGCTGGCTGGAGAATTCTGGGAGTTGAAGTCCACAAGTCTTAAAGCTGCCAAGTTTGAAGACCTCTATTTTAAGCTGTATCCTTAGAACATGTTCCATAATAATAGTCAATAAGATTTCCAAACCATGATGAACAACTTGCGAGAAAAGCCCATACAGCAAATAAATGTAATTTATGTACCTTCAAGTCAATCTCGACTCCTAGGAACTGCCTGGATTAGACCCTGCAGTTGTATTGGTAAGGTTTTTCAGAAATGGCTTGTTATTGCCTCCTTCTAGGAGAATGACTGGCCTACCTAAGGTAATCCAGCTACCTTGGTGCCTAAGGCAGGACGAGAACGCAGGGTCTTTCTTTTCTCACCTAGTGCCTTAAGCACTACATTTTAAGGCTGAGTCTGAGGTCCTAAAACCCTTTTCTAGAAAGCCCCAAGATCGGCATGAGAACAATGAAGTAACCAATTGAGTGGGAGGAACTACGGACTCTCAGCCCATCCAACTCTCAACTACATCCCATTTCAAGAGGGAATTGAGATAATCCCTTAGCAATTGGTCTAGTATAAATACTTTCCTTGGGTTTATTAATTGCAATAGGAATTCTTTTTTTTTAAGAAAAGGGGAGTGTAAACATCTGTTCATTTATTCCAGCAGGCTTTCAGCATCATGAAATACTCCAAGGTCAAAGCCAACCTTTGAGCATTCTGCTTGGTTGATAAGTTCAGTCAATGAGCTCTGGGAGTTATTTGGTTGCAAGCATTCAAAATTATTCAATAGCTACAGAACAATTAGCTTGTCTCTTTCTCTTCCTCTTCCTCTTATTATATAACATAGATAAGCAGAAGTTTAATTATTAATTTGTTTTAAAGACTGAATTATACTAGAATTCTATGTCTTTGGGGTACTGTTTCCTAATGTCATTTTAATATTACAATGTCCTTAAATGTCAATTATTGTTGATACTTATTGTTCTGTGCATGTGGTGAGTTTGTGTATTCTCAACATTTAACACCAGTAGCCATTGTGGCTTGGACTGATAGATGCAGAAGAATAGTAAGAGAATTCAGTGACTTACATTCTTAGCTATCATCCTAGAATTAAGATCTTCAGTGGAATAGAGAGAAATCAATTTTGATCATCAATACCCATGTTGCATTTCCTATCTGTTTGTGGAGCAGCACATTTAAATCTTATCTGGTTATTCAAATTATAGTGCAGTTAAGCAAAAAGAATGTAATCCCAGTCATCTGAATCCAGCCTTTGTTCTGATACACAGATACTGCTTGTTGAAACATTGTTTCCAACAAATTCACATTTCTGAAGTATCACTAGAATTATTTTAAAATATCTGCATTTCCCTACCCCTATTTTTATTTGTATTCTCTGTCCTCCACAGAGGACAGTTTTTTATGATTGGAATAGTACACAAATTAAACAGCAGGCTAACATGGAAGTTCATGATTTACACACGAGAGAAGGCACAACATTATAACTGGATGTTCATGAATATCGTAAAATGCTGTATTTAGGTCAAGAGAGACTGGACGGCCATTTGTCTGGAATGGTATAGGGCAGGGTTGTCAAAGTCAAGGCCCACGGGCCAGATTCAACCCGCAAGGTGCTTAGATCTGGCCCACGGGGTCAGCCTGGAAATAGTAAAGGACTAGCCCCGGAGCCTTTGCTAGTGAAAATGGGAAGGGGGGACACCATGTCCCGTTTTTGGCCTGGACAGCCTCCTGCAAAATCCTGCAGCAACCATAATTCCCTCAATAACCTGCTTTCCAGCTCCATTCTCCAGCATGCAGGGCAGAGGTGGTTTCTACTTACCTTTACTACCGGTTCTGATGATGCACGTGCTTTGCATGTGCATTGGAGTGAGTGGAGTGCATGTTTGGCACGCACGCACGCTTGGCACGCGTGCGTGCTGAACAGGCGCTCCGCACATGCGCAGTAGCTTTTTGGGGGGGGGGGAACACTCAAAAAAAGCGTTCTGCACATTTGCGGAGCACACGGAGCCCCGAGAACGATAAGTATGTGCACGCGGGTGGGCCCAGCTCTCGGGCGTGGAGAACCGGTTCGGTGACGTCACAGCGTCACCGCTACCGGATCGCGCAAACCAGCCCGAACCGGGAGCAACCCACCACTGATGCAGGGGAACAAAACAAGACCATAGGACTACCAGTAAAAAAGAAAGTTCAATCAGACCTAACTTTACGAGATCCTTTTCCCCAAGATGTTGGAAGGCCTGATTGCACTTTTTTTTTTAAACTGGCACTCTCATGATCTTCTTTTGTTGCCCTGCACACAGGAGAACGTGGAAAGCAGGTTACTGAGGGAATTGTGGTTGCTCTGAGGTGGGGTGAGGATTTTGCATTTTGATTGCTCTGGGGTGGGGTTCTGGGTTAGGATTTTGCATTATGATTGCTCATAAGCAAGTAAGAACCAGTAAAAAAGAAATGGAAAAATCCCTATCTGTAGATCAGCGTTTCTCAGTCTTGGCAAGTTTAAGATGGGTGAACTTCATACTGCCTGGGGACTTCTGGGAATTGAAGTTCATGCACTTTAAGGTTGCCAAAGTTGAGAAGCATGGGTCTAGACTAGAGTTTAGGATTTTCCATTTCTGTTTTATTTAGAGTTTGGTGCAATTAAATAAATCAGTTGCGGTTTCGTTAACAAATAGTGATTAAAGCGATATGAACCATTACTGGACTTTTTGTGAGAAACTGAAATTAAAAGTTGATCTGGGCTTTGATGATTAGATATGGGATTATGGAAATAATGTACACAAATATTAATCAAATGTTAATGTAGACAAATGTTAATTAAGACAAATGAGTAAGAGTTTGATATATTTTTACTTATATCTGCACCAAAGAAAGTTGGAAGTCATTCTTTTTTGATTTTCCTTCTTTTCCTCTTTCTTTCTTTCTTACACTTTCAATCCTTTCCTGAGCCTTTTCTTTTTTCAAATCTGTTTTTTATTCGTTTATTCCTTAGCTTTGTATTTTTTTGATGTATGAAGGAGCAAATACTCAGCCATTATAATTCTACATTCTTTATTTATAGAAATCATATCAAGATTTAGAATGAAATCCACTGGGAGCCATCTCATATAAGGCAGGCTCTCTAACCAAAAAGTGTTTATCGATAGTAAAGAATATTTGTAGCTCAGGGTTGAACTGTGAGGTCCTTGTGCTCTCTGAGCTTGATGGTTTTCTTGCAGATGTTTCATTACCAAATGAAATGATATTAGATAACATCATCAGTACTAGAAGGGAGTGGAGTTTGTTCTTATTTTCATATACTAGTGGATTACCCTGTCAGTGTTGATCAGTTGCTTCCCAAACAGTGTTTTGATTGGTGCAAGTCTCTACAGGCTCAGGCAGAGAAGGGCTATTGTCTGCATCCCTCCCTCAAATGTTCTTTAAAATACAGAGTTTTCCAGCATTTCTTTAGGAATCTCCAATATGCAAACTGTGGTTACTCATCCTAAAATTAATCCTCTTTACCTGGAGCTTCAAAATTTGCTATTTGCTGAGGAGGTGTGTAGCTAAAGGTCTGTCTACATTTAGTGTACATCTGTCTTTCAGGATATTTCTTCATAACCGAACAAAAGTGTATTTTCTGTGCACTTCACACCCCTTGCTCGCTGAATCTGGATGTCACAAAGCAAAGCCTACATTTTGTAGGCTCGTTTTGTCTGGCAGAGTGCTGCAGGAGGCTGAGTACTGTCACAGCTCCTGTCACGCCCCTGGCCATGCCCACCCAGCAACGCTCACCCAGCCTATCATTAGGGCAGAGAACCAGTTGTTAAAAAATTTGCAGCCCACCACTGCATAGTGACCTACCTAGATTCTTGTATACATTAACACACATGCTTAAGTTTCATAAATACAGTGGTTCACAGCACTATTACATTCTATTGCATTCCTACAAAAATTATAATCCAGTCTTTATTTAAAAGTATTTCAGCCTACCCAGATGAATTTTATATTGAATATTTATTAGCTGATAGAGACACTACACTTACTTTCAAAAAATCTGCTTCTTACTATTTGTATGTTTTATACTCTGCTCTGCAAGTAATAAATATATTCATTCAAGCTTCATTCATAGTTATAATTTACTCATCTATCATCTCTAATTTATATATGATGAGAGGACAAAAGAGTAAATTAAACTGGTTCAAGTTACACATTTATTTTTCATCTTTGCACAATATATGATATGACATGCCTGCATGAATGGATTGATCTTATGTTTTGACCTCAGAGTACATGTTTCACAAAAGAACAAAAGCCAGTAAATTTGTGTTGGAGGTAAAATCTGGTCCAGGTTCAAGCCAGGAGAAAGGAAATAAAATGGATGCAAGCTGCATGAAAGGAGGTCTCTGCTTATTTGGTAGCCAGAAACTGGTGACAGCAGCATGTTTCTGGGGTAGCTGACTAAATGGGATTGAGAATAGGTGAGCTTTTATACATTATTTGGGGCTTTGTGATTGAGATCCCTGTTCCTGTGCAAGAATATGTATTTTAATATTTTAATGGCCATTGCCAGATTCCTATGGGATCATGTAGGGGTCATGACTGGCTCTACAGGCAAAAGGAGGAATGCATATTTTGCATTAGGTATTTTGTTTGCCTTAGCTGATCTTGTCAGCTTTGGCTCCTTGCCTATTTGTTGTTTATTTGGAGATTCTGGCTGCTCTTTGCTTATGAATAGAGTGGCCCAGCTTTCTGGATGGATACAAAATATCCATTCTTCTGCAGGTTTCGGCTTGAAGCTGTTTTCCTATAGCAGGAATGCTGGGGATGCTTTCTGCATTTAAAAAGATGTCTCTCCTCTTCACCTTCAGGGGATATATTCTATTCTACCTCTTTTTAATATTAAGAATAAAGAATATTTTATTCTGGGGAGGGGGGCCTTTCTACAATTGGTTACTTTCACAAATCCTGTATCAGTAG
This sequence comes from Grayia smithii, assembly GCA_032468115.1. Taxonomy (NCBI): domain Eukaryota; kingdom Metazoa; phylum Chordata; class Lepidosauria; order Squamata; family Grayiidae; genus Grayia; species Grayia smithii. The sequence goes on along the minus strand of JANHFM010007375.1, from coordinate 5,631 downwards.
CACTGGAGTAGAGACTTTTGAAATATGGTCTGCAAATCATATATCTTTTAAGAAATCTCAGGGTTCACCACATAATCAAGAATATACTAACTTTTTAAAATAAAAGTATCTGCTTTTTTAAATGTGGGAAACCTTATCACAAGGAATATTAAACAACAAAAATTAGGAGGTTCTAAAAATTAAGTATGAGGGCATTGTTGGCAAGGAAACAAGAATGCAGTATTTATTTATAATGTAAACTTGTTTCTTATCATATTTACCACTAACATGCTACACAGAGGAAATTCCCATTTATTTCTTTGATGGTTTTATAGAGCTTTAACTGAAGTTTTCAATTACTTGTTATGGACTGTGCTTAGTGTCCTTTAAAAGAAGCTGTTTGATCTCTGAAGCTCAGAATAGTCAGGTGTTAAGGCTTGATTCCCAACAGACTATTCTTTTCCCCCCTCTTCTTAAGTTTTATTAGAAACAGCATTCTTGGCGATAACTGCTGTGGAAAGATGGGTAAAAGCCAAGTTGGATACCAACAGTCATATTTTGAAATTAGACTCCTCTTAGGACTTGATGTAGAAATTTTGTTCTGGGTCTGAGCAACGCATAAAAGAAATTAGAACAAATGTGCTTCTGTTAAAATTACTTTAACTTTTGTTCCTGCTTACTAAACATACTTTATCTGTACAGATCCAACTTGTTGGGAATAAAAGACCCCACCCACCCACTCGACAGCAAAGCTATATCATCTCCAGTGAGACATATTTAGAGTTGATTTCAATAGGTCTGCCCTGAGCATGATTAAGTTCACCTTCAATCTAATGTTTTCAAAAGCTTTTCTTAGGATTCTTAATTTACAGGTAGTCCTCTACAACAGTTCATTTAGTCACAGTTCAAAGTTACAACAGCACTGAAAAAAGTGACTTATGACTGTTTTTCACATTTACGACTGTTGCAGCAGCCCAATAGTCACTTGATCAAAATTTGGATGCTTGGTAATTGGTCCATATTCATGACAGTTGCAGTGTCTGGGGTCATGTGGTCAGTTTTTACAACCTTCTGACAAGCAAAGTCAATGGAGGAACAAGATTCACTTAACAACTGGGTTACTAATTTAATAACAATGATTCACAAATGCAATGATTCACAAATAACTGTGGCAAGAAAGGATTAAAATGGGACAAAACTCATTTAACAAATGTCTCACTTAGCAACATAAATGTTGGGCTTAATTGGGATTGTACATTGACTACCTGTATTGTATTCCAATTGTTTTTTACAGAATAAATTTATACATGTTTATTAAGAAGTCCTACAGTCAAATAAGATGAGTTGAAGATAAATGAATCCAGAGTTTCAGCTTAAGAGACGTTTTCTGCTTTATGCCTTTTACTGACATAAATGATCCTGTGGGTCACTGCTATGATCAAAGTTATACAAAGGAATAGATTTGTTTCTGTTGTATGTGAACTGAGCTCATCTGGATTTTCTCTAGGAAAATGTTAAGATGGAAGCGTGATACAGTAAAATCCTCCTCAAGGCAGAAATTTAGGTTTGAAATTATCATTTTTAAAAGTTCTCCACTGAGCATCTTATTGTTTGCCAAAATCAATTTAGAAATAGATAATTACTTCCATTAACTATATCAACACAAAAGAGCAAATATTTTAAGTTGTGTAAGGTGGTCTACAGTATATTTCATATCTAATCTTTAGAACATATCTTCAGGAAATCCAAATATATATTTAAGAAGTAAGAATTATATTGTTTCTATAATTGTTGTTATTAGATTTGTTATAGCCTCCCCACTCCCAAAGTATGATGATGAATTAGACAAAAAGCACATTAAGTCCACCATCAAGTTTTCCATATCAGCCATCTAGTTACTAAGGGTGTATCAGAAGTAGGGTCATGGGAAAAATCTTTCACTTTTACTTCCCAACACTGAAAATCAAATTTTGTTGTCTCTATCATGGCAGTAGTGTTTCCAGCTAGTATGTCTAGAAACCAATATACCTTCATGTATTATGAATTTATAAAATTGCATTTCAAATTGAACCACCCAAATTTGTGCTAGCAAATTCTAGGGCTGTACAAAATACTTTAAATGAGTACACTAGTCTCTGCAAAATGCACCTTTTCAAAGCATTAAATAGCTATTTTCTCTCATACACTCTTCATAACTTCTTTGAAGGCTTTGCCAGGTTGTTTTCATGCATAGCTTCCACAGAAACTGCCAACAAAACAGCTCATCAAGCCTTCTGGTGGACATGGTTGATTTTCTTTAAGAGGGTCTGTGTTCTTCATTTACACTAATATACTTTATCTTTCGCTAACACCTTTCAAATTCCATATTTTTTTAATGGAATGAGTTGGCTGTGAAGCATCTCTTTTTGTCTGCCTTGACTGTCCTGCCACTCAACTTAATGGTATGGTTCAAGATTCTAGAGTGAAAAAGGAAAAAGGAAGAAAAAAGTTTTTTTCCTACTACTGATACAAGCAAATCAATGTCTTGGAGACTTCCTCTGCCAAGCAAACAAGGTCTTGGCCATGCTTATGGAGACTCAAGGACATTAGATTCCAAACTACTAGGGAAATTAACCAGGCTACATGTATAATGTTATAAACCTCAGTTATATATATGATTATCTAGGAAACAATTGTTAAAATGGAGCCTTGAAATCTGTGTTGCATTTTTAAATTGATATGTAAGCTTTTTGTTCCAATTGGCATGCACTCTTTCAGTCTGACTCTCTACCCACTTCTACTGTAATGCAAATCCTGAGTCTGGCTCACATAGCAGTACTCAGATTACAACATCAGCTTTTAAGTAGCACAGTGGTGCTCAGGTTTGAAAGAAAGATTCTTACACTTTACAAAGACTGAAGGACAGTTAGGTAAAAGATTCCAATGAACAAAAAAGGCTTACTTATAAGTACAGGTAATCCTTGATTTACAGCTGTAACTGAGCCCAGAATTTTTAACAAGTCATGATGGTCATAACTCAAGGAACACACATAACCAATCCAATTTTATGACCTTTTTCACAGTGGTCATTAAGCAAATGCTGCAATCTTGAAGCAAATGCCATGGTTGTTAAATGAATCAATGTATTCTTATGGGAGTTTCTGGCAAAAAAAAATATCTGAATTGCATCATGTGACCAGGAAATGCTGCAACTGGCTATAAAGGCAAGTTGCCAAGTGCCGAAAATATGATTATGTGAGGTGTGGGGGTTGCCACTGTCAGATTCCAGAACTGGGTCATAAGTACCTTTTGTGGTAAGTGATCATTGAGTGAGGATTACATATTACATATTGCTCTGTGAATCTCTGCTCCATTCTCTCAGTCCAATCTCTGCTCCATTCTGTCATAGTCACACAGCCTTTTAATATTTGAATCTGCTTTTTACAAACCAGCACATGCTATTTGCATAAAACAAGGATGGAGCTTTGATCATATAGTCCTTGCCACCAACTTAACCTTTGATGCCAAACTCTGCAAATACCCTTGCAAAGCTGCCTTTACAAACTTGCATTGTCCATATATATCGGATTATAACTCCCATAAAGCTTTCTCAACATTCCAGGGCAATGTTATAGGGCAGGGGTGTCAAACTCGTGGCCCATGGGCCAGATGTGTTATGCGCTGTCCACACCCATGCCCAGTTTAGCGAGAGGGGGAAGTTGTGATGCGTCATGTGATGATGCTGTGATGACACGTGATGACAGGAGTTTGACACCCCTGTTATAGGGGAATAAGATAACTTTAGTATATATGGAAGTAGGAAACTGAAAAAAGTTAGTTTAGACCATCTTTGGAATGTTTTGCAAGATAGCATACTATTAATAGTAGTAGGAATCAACAATAAATTGGAAATAATAATAATATCATGATCAAATTGCCAAAATCATACATTGGAAGCTTTGTCAGAAGCTTGGGTTTGAATATAGCAAAAATTACTGGGAATACCAAATTGACAAAAGTTCTTGAAAATGAACAGGTCAAGACTTTTGTATCCAAACAGACAGACATCTTGCCCATAACATGCCTGACATCTCTATTGTGGAAAAGAAAAAAGTATGGTTCATTAATATTGCAATACCAGGTGATTCACGAATTGAAGAGAAACAGCTGGAAAAAATAACGAAATATCACGATCTACAGATTGACATTGAGAGATTGTGGAGAAAAAGACACTTGAAGGAAAAACAATTTACCTTTTATTCAAATAGACACTTGTCATGGTCTAGGATAGACATGATATGGATGTCAACATATTTAATAGACAATATGCAAGAAATAAACATTGAAATAAATCTTTGAGTGGACCATAATCCAGTTATAATAGCATGGAAAGGACAAAAGTAAAAGTCTATATAATCAAGAGATGATACCTGATCGAAAGATAAAACAATTTTTAGAAAAATCTGATTTACCTAAAATATCTGAACAATATAAGGAAGCACTAGAAGAAAGAATAACAATGATGGAATTGACAGAAGTGATTAAAAAACAAAAAAAATTGGAAAACACCAGGCCCAGATGGACTACCAGCAGAACTATATAAAACATTTCACGATGTGTTAAGCAATGTAATGTTAGAATTATTTAATGAACTTTTAATGAAGGCAAAAATTCCAAACTCATGGATGGAGGCGTATGTTACACTTATACCCAAAGAAGTTACAGACTTACAACAAGTTAAAAACTATAAACCGATCTCATTGTTGAATGTAGACTATAAGATCTTTGCTTCAATAATGGCAAATAAACTAAAAAGGCTATTAAATGAATTTATTCATATGGACCAAAATGGATTTTTACCTAAGAGACAAATTAGAGACAAGATGTGTCAGCCTCCAGACACTTTTTGAAAAATTCCACAGTAAATACCCCGAGAAACCATGATCTCTTATACCTCTTATATACTGTTCTTTCTTGATACTCCTTTCTTTTGTGTAGTTTTGTGTTGTTTCGTCTTGTTTTGTGTCTTTTTCTTTTAGGACTGATGTCCTTTCTGCAGGAGGGCCGAATGTCAGCCCCCAGACGCTTGCTACGCTCAGCTGCCATGGAGGGGGGGTGCAATGGGATTTGGGAGGGGGGAAGTGCACTGGAGAAGAAGTCTCTCACAAGGAGAAGACGATGATCTTGAAAAGTTGGGGGTTTTCTTTCTTGAGTATTGAACAGAGGCACACCTGACATTATGAGGATAATCTTGAACACTTTGGAATATTATGAGGTACATTCAGAAAAACAAATGGTGATGATCTTTCTAGATGTACAGGAAGCGTTCGATAATGTGAATTGGCAATTTATGATAAAGCAACTACAGATGATGGATTTTGGGGAGATCTTTACAAATATGATAAAAGCAATTTATAATAAGCAAACGGCAAAGTTAATGATGAACAGAGCAGGTGTGGGTTCTACTTACCTTTACTACTGGGTCTCTTCATGCACTTGCTTCACTCACATGCGCGCCGAATGGGCATTTCGCGCATGCACGCTATAGAATTTAGCAGCTGTAGTGCAGCTTAGAGAGAAAAAAAAGCCCTCTGTACATGCGCAGAGCACTTACGCCTGGCTGCTGGACGCTTTTTAGTTGATTGCTCCTCAGAAAAAAAGAAGAAAAATACC